>OU343116.1:37109163-37138793 GCA_910594885.2 Bibio marci
ATTTGTATACCATTCTATACCATATACCATACTATACCAAGGAAATATATATGTAATATTTTATAGAATTTTGCTTTTAATTCTTTCTTGTTTACATATTTATTTATTAAATTATTAAATAATATTTAAATTATGTACGCAATTTTTATAAATTTCCTATATTATTATTGCGATGCGTTCGACAATTTAAGATAACAATCGTACAGTATGATCTGCAGTTAAATGAAGATTTTAGTATTGTACATTAGTTCCTTGTACGCCTTATATTGTCTATAACGAAATTCCGTGACGTAAAAGAAATTTAATACTAACACACAACGATGATAAGAAAATAATATATGTGCTTTTAATCAAATTTATTATTGTTATTATTGTTATTATTATTATTATTATTATTATTATTTATGCTACTATTTAATATGTTTTATATTAAATTTTTTTTCGTCGAAAATAAATATGATTTTCGTGGAAAAATTAATAATTTTTTATTCATTTAAATGTGTTGCTATTTAAATTCTTAGTCTCTAATCAATCCGGTGGTGTATGTTGCAATGATAGTTGATGTTGCTGTTTTAAATTCGAAAAATTATTTTCATTGTAATTGAAGCCAGGCGAATCCGTATCTTGTATATTGTTATTATTTTTGACTGACCTCTTGCAATTGTGGCGTTACCCTGATAAGGTTGGCTGGGTTGTTGTATATAAGTTAGCTTAATTTTTTGTGCGTGTGGCCTCTTAAGTTGAACTGAAAATTTCTTTCTTTGCATGTCTTTGTAGTAGGGACATCCTCTATAATTTGTGCGATGATCACCATGAACAAAGAACATATTTATAAATTATAAATAATGTATGTTTTTTATATATGACTAATAATTTTGTTATAGTAGACGCGCGTCTGGATTAACTTTATTATTTATTTGTATATATAATATTTAAGGTGATTTTTTGATCTAAAGTAGTATTTGTCTGCAAAAATTCAATATATACAATATTTTAAACTATCCTTTATTGCTTTATTTATATTGTAGTAAATTTAAAATAAAATATCCTTATCTCATCATTTAGTTTAATTTTCTCTCAAAACAGTATGTGTTCTGTGTATTGTTGTGTTGAATATTTTTGTTTTTTAATCGCAATGTTATACTATAGTTGAATTGAAACTTATTATAATAATAAACTGTATATTATAATTAAAATATTGTAAAATAAAATAAAGTATATGTTAGAGATATTGTTATTCTTATAATTTACTTACCTCTTATTTCTTTCTAATTTTTCCTTATTGTATATAGGTCATCCACGTAATAAAACAAATACCGGTGGACCAGGTGATACAGTGGGTGCATATGCTTTGGCTCTTGCGAATGATTCAAATTCAACATTTTCACGTAATATAGAAAATTTTATAACATGTACGAAAGATTCACGTGAAGCTGCACCGCAAATTGTTATGCGTAATATGCGTCAATTTATGAGTGGCATGAAAAATTATTTAGTAAAGCATGGTGAAGGTGATTTTCAACGAGAAGTATTACGTGCACGTTCACGTTTAAAACCGGATGAATTTTTAAATTTAGACACAATATTGGAAAATGTTATGCATCAATTAGTTGTATTACCATTACGTGAACATTTATATGGTTTATTTGTTGATTATTACACAAGAACTGGTGATATTCAATTATTAGCTGAAAATGTAAAATATGCATGTGGTCGACCGGCTATTGATTTTGGGATAAGGGTAATAATTTATATTTTTGAATTTGAAATTAAAAACATTTTTATATATTTTTTTTCTTTTATATAGCCGGCTGTAACGCCACCGTCATCCTCGGCAATGCAACGTATATCATTGTTAATAGTACGTTTGCAAGAATCTGAATTACCATTGGAAAAATTGGAAACATTATTAAATGTTGTATCAGCCATATTTGAATCGACAACAAATTCAAGAAATCAAGCACTTGGTGCTGATGATTTTTTACCATTATTAGTATTTATTGTAGCAAAATGTGGTTTTGTTGGTGCTGAAATTGAAGCTGAATTTATGTGGTGTCTATTACAACAATCACTATTAAATGGTGAAGCTGGTTATTATTTAACGGCATTATGTAGTGCTGTACATGTACTTAAAAGTTTTATGTCATCAGAAAATGATGGAACTGGTTCACTTGATGTAAGTGCTAATTTTTATATATATAGATATGTTATTGTTTGTTCATTTATGTTTATGTTTTATCATTAATTATGTACTCAGGTACATTCATCATCGATGCCATCCTGTTCATCAGTTTTACGTGTTATTATACCCGACGAATGTAATGGTTCCTTACAAACACGAACATTACCAGTACGACCGCATACAACAACAAAAGAAGTATGTCGAATTATTGCCCATAAAGCTAGAATAACAAATCCACAAGATTATGGATTATTTAAATTGGTCGATGGAGAAGGTATGTATATAGCGATTTGTTTATGAAATTAATGTGAATCCTAATTTTATAATTTTATAATTTTGTAATAATAAGATAACGTTCGGAAAATTCCAATTGAATTTCTCCAATTATTAGCAGTCAAGTCCAAGGTGTTTTTTCTGTTTTCTTTTTAAACTGTTTTTGTTGCTGTACTAAGATGACCCATGAATAAATTTAAGCTGAGAGTTATAATACATTTAAATAATTGGGATATAGCGTTTGACGTAACGCCTACCTCACCCGTACACTAAAATAAATCAGACTATGGATAGACAGACTTAAAATGTTCTCCAAGAATTAAAACTATTCTAAAAGAATTTTGTTTCTATATGCATTCCCACATATAGTCTCGTCACATTCAATTAATTTGAAAATACAATAATTACTATATAGCAACGATTTGAATTAAATTTATTGTATTCAAACTAATTTGTTCGAATTATTGTATTCAACGGAATATTTCTATCATCGTCGGTTTGGACTAAATACAATATTCACTGTATTTTCTAACAATTCCGGTCTCCTTTTTTTCTCAATTAAATGACAAACCTCAAAAACAAATTGTAATTCAAATATATATACAAGATTCTCGACATGTTATTGGAAACTAACATTCAATTTATATTTGAATATTTTTTAAGTCGATAAAAATATTAACTGCATCAAATATTTATAAATAAAATTTAAATAATTGTAAAAATATCTATTATCTATTAAATAAACAAATCTATATATTTTTACATTACATTCTAGAAACATTATTAATGGATTCGGAATGTCCACAAGATGCTCGACTAGCAGCACGTGGTAAACATTGTATGTTAGCTTATAAACGAATTGATGCTAAAATTGCATGGCCAACATCTACGGCATCAATGTATCATTAGTACTTGCAATACTAAATTTTAAATACATATTCAAACATACAATTTAATATCTCAAGTTTTATGCAAAATAATAGGAAAAAAATTAATTCTGGTTAAAAATTAATTCTGGTTATATTATATAAAAAAAAATTAAAATAAAATAAAAGACAAATTTTACACGTCGGATCTCTATATAAAATATAAAAACAAACGCAATGCTGCAACTTTACAAAAATAAAAAAAAAATCAACATCAACAAATCATTAAAATTACAATTAAATATTATTTTTTTTTTGTTTAATAATAATTATTTTTACGATAAATGTAATTATTTTTCTTTTCTAAATACCACAAACACTGCCACTATTATTTTTAACCAATATATTTAAATTTTCTACATATTTCTCATTTCAATAACAATTAAAAATTAATAATTTTAATTATGGAATATACACAAAAAAAAAGAAGATTGAAAATAATTATAATAACAAAAATAATTTTTTTTTTATTAAAAGCATGACAAGTTTTATCAAAACAGTATTTTTTTTTTATATTTTAATTAAAAACAAATAATTATATTAATATAACGATAATAATAATAACAATAATAATATTAATAATATTTTTAATAATAATAATAATAATAATAATAATAATAATAATAATAATAATAATAATAATAATAATAATAATAATAATAATAATAATAATAATAATAATAATAATAATAATAATAATAATAATAATAATAATAATAATAATAATAATAATAATAATAATAATAATAATAATAATAATAATAATAATAATAATAATAATAATAATAATAATAATAATAATAATAATAATAATAATAATAATAATAATAATAATAATAATAATAATAATAATAATAATAATAATAATAATAATAATAATAATAATAATAATAATAATAAAATCTTAATAATAATAATTAAATATGCTATTTTTTCCTATAATTATTATTATTATTATTATACATAAAAAAAATTATAAAATGAAAAAAATATCATATTTAACCAACCTCAAAAATATGTAATTTTATTTTATTTAAATATTCATTTGTAAAAATAAAAACTTACTTATTTTAAAAACAAAAATTAAAAGTATTAAAAAGGAAATTTAATTCTTGCCTATTATAATCAATAAAATAAAAACTATACAAGATTATTTATATTAATACCCTAAGTTTGGCTGCAGCAGCAGTTTCACTATTTAAATTATTAAAAGAAATAGGGTTAATAAAATTATTTACATAATTATTTTTTTCAACATTATTTTTCATTTTAATATAATTTTCTTTTTTTAATTTTTTGTTAATTTATTTACTATTTTATTATTATTTCAATGCTGTGATTAATTGTTTAATTTTAACAAAATAATAATAATATAAAAAAAAAAAAGAATTAATAATAATAAGTAATGATTGAAATTTTTAGTAGATGTTTTTTTTTAATTGTTATTTAATTTTCTATTTTTTTTTTTCTTTTATATAATAGTTGTTTTATTTTGTAATATTTTTTTTGATTTTACTACCAATAATAAGCAACAATTTTAAAAGTTATCAACATTTTTATTATTTATTAAGTGTGACTACACACGAGCGATGATAAATTACTGTAAATTTGATAATAACTAAATTTTGCCTATAATAAGAATTTATTAATTCGTATTTTAATTATTTATAATAATAATTATTTAATTTATATAATCACTTTTTATACATATTAATAACATGCATTTCTTTGAACTTTTTCATATAGAGAAAAGAAAGGGAGAAAAAAAATCAATTCATTATAATTATAAATAAATACACAAAAAGTATTAATCAGTCTGTTGTAACAAAATTTAATTAAATCATAAATGATCATAACATTTTTCAATTAATTTATTGGTAAATAATAAAATTATAAAAATTAAGCAATTTTTTTTAATAGTAATAATGTCAATCTACTATAATAAAATAATATGTACGATTTTTTGTAAGGAAATAACTTTTAAAATATTTAAATTTAAAATGAAAAAAAAAGAAAAAATAAAATAAAATAAAACATTTACTTTTTTACATTAATATTTAATAATATATTAATAAAGATATAAATAAAATAAAATAATAAAGAAAAAGATATTTTTCTTCGACTTTCGAACTTTTTGAAATAGCCAATTTCTTTACAACAAAGATAGTTTGGGGATATAAATTGTTGTAGCAATGCAATCTATAATGAAATTCAGATTGTACGTCTGTCTGGAGATCACTTATCGTTTAAGCCTATTTCCAGCCATTTCTACTTAAAAATTTTTGGAAAAAAAATCCATATTTTTATGTTACTAACAGTTAGGTAACCTAATTACCTATCATTTGATACCTATCCCACCCACCTACCTCTTCAAATGGCTGAGTTATAGCGTTTTTAAAAAATCCATAAAAATTTCCACTAAAATAACAGGCGTTTTTCAGACCAAGTAACAGTCGCGCAGAATTACCAGGAGGCAAATTTTTTTTTTAATTTTTTTTCTTTTTCATTTTTGACCCACTTAGAGGCGGAATTTTCGAAAAATCTCAACGGATTCTTGTTCACACGACCAGCCCCGATCGTTTGAGCCTATTTCCAGCCAAAATCTCTCACGGAATTTTCCAGAATTTTCATTTTTTGTTTTTCATTTTTGACCCACTTAGAGGTGGAATTTTCGAAAATTCTCAACGGATTCTTGTTCGCACGATCACTCCCGATCGTTTGAGCATATTTTTAGCCATTTTTTTGGAAATTTTTTGGGAAAATTTTTAAAAAAAAAATCCATGTTTTTATGTTACCAAAAGTTAGGTTATGTAATTACCTTTCGTTTGATACCTATCCCACCCACCTACCTCTTCAAATGGCTGAGTTATAGCGTTTTTAAAAAACCCATAAAAATTTCCACTAAAATAACAGGCGTTTTTCAGACCAAGTAACAGTCGCGCAGAATTACCAGGAGGCAAATTTTTTTTTTAATTTTTTTTCTTTTTCATTTTTGACCCACTTAGAGGCGGAATTTTCGAAAAATCTCAACGGATTCTTGTTCACACGACCAGCCCCGATCGTTTGAGCCTATTTCCAGCCATAAATTTTCACGGAATTTTCCAGAATTTTCATTTTTTGTTTTTCATTTTTGACCCACTTAGAGGTGGAATTTTCGAAAATTCTCAACGGATTCTTGTTCGCACGATCACTCCCGATCGTTTGAGCCTATTTTTAGCCATTTTTTGGAAATTTTTTGGGAAAATTTTTGGAAAAAAAATCCATGTTTTTATGTTACCAAAAGTTAGGTTATGTAATTACCTTTCGTTTGATACCTATCCCACCCACCTACCTCTTCAAATGGCTGAGTTATAGCGTTTTTAAAAAATCCATAAAAATTTCCACTAAAATAACAGGCGTTTTTCAGACCAAGTAACAGTCGCGCAGAATTACCAGGAGGCAAATTTTTTTTTTAATTTTTTTTCTTTTTCATTTTTGACCCACTTAGAGGCGGAATTTTCGAAAAATCTCAACGGATTCTTGTTCACACGACCAGCCCCGATCGTTTGAGCCTATTTCCAGCCATAAATTTTCACGGAATTTTCCAGAATTTTCATTTTTTGTTTTTCATTTTTGACCCACTTAGAGGTGGAATTTTCGAAAATTCTCAACGGATTCTTGTTCGCACGATCACTCCCGATCGTTTGAGCCTATTTTTAGCCATTTTTTGGAAATTTTTTGGGAAAATTTTTGGAAAAAAAATCCATGTTTTTATGTTACCAAAAGTTAGGTTATGTAATTACCTTTCGTTTGATACCTATCCCACCCACCTACCTCTTCAAATGGCTGAGTTATAGCGTTTTTAAAAAATCCATAAAAATTTCCACTAAAATAACAGGCGTTTTTCAGACCAAGTAACAGTCGCGCAGAATTACCAGGAGGCAAATTTTTTTTTTAATTTTTTTTCTTTTTCATTTTTGACCCACTTAGAGGCGGAATTTTCGAAAAATCTCAACGGATTCTTGTTCACACGACCAGCCCCGATCGTTTGAGCCTATTTCCAGCCATAAATTTTCACGGAATTTTCCAAAATTTTCATTTTTTGTTTTTCATTTTTGACCCACTTAGAGGTGGAATTTTCGTAAATTCTCAACGGATTCTTGTTCGCACGATCACTCCCGATCGTTTGAGCCTATTTTTAGCCATTTTTTGGAAATTTTTTGGGAAAATTTTTGAAAAAAAATCCATGTTTTTATGTTACCAAAAGTTAGGTTATGTAATTACCTTTCGTTTGATACCTATCCCACCCACCTACCTCTTCAAATGGCTGAGTTATAGCGTTTTTAAAAAATACATAAAAATTTCCACTAAAATAACAGGCGTTTTTCAGACCAAGTAACAGTCGCGCAGAATTACCAGGAGGCAAATTTTTTTTTTAATTTTTTTTCTTTTTCATTTTTGACCCACTTAGAGGCGGAATTTTCGAAAAATCTCAACGGATTCTTGTTCACACGACCAGCCCCGATCGTTTGAGCCTATTTCCAGCCATAAATTTTCACGGAATTTTCCAGAATTTTCATTTTTTGTTTTTCATTTTTGACCCACTTAGAGGTGGAATTTTCGAAAATTCTCAACGGATTCTTGTTCGCACGATCACTCCCGATCGTTTGAGCCTATTTTTAGCCATTTTTTGGAAATTTTTTGGGAAAATTTTTGAAAAAAAAATCCATGTTTTTATGTTACCAAAAGTTAGGTTATGTAATTACCTTTCGTTTGATACCTATCCCACCCACCTACCTCTTCAAATGGCTGAGTTATAGCGTTTTTAAAAAATCCATAAAAATTTCCACTAAAATAACAGGCGTTTTTCAGACCAAGTAACAGTCGCGCAGAATTACCAGGAGGCAAATTTTTTTTTTAATTTTTTTTCTTTTTCATTTTTGACCCACTTAGAGGCGGAATTTTCGAAAAATCTCAACGGATTCTTGTTCACACGACCAGCCCCGATCGTTTGAGCCTATTTCCAGCCATAAATTTTCACGGAATTTTCCAGAATTTTCATTTTTTGTTTTTCATTTTTGACCCACTTAGAGGTGGAATTTTCGAAAATTCTCAACGGATTCTTGTTCGCACGATCACTCCCGATCGTTTGAGCCTATTTTTAGCCATTTTTTGGAAATTTTTTGGGAAAATTTTTGGAAAAAAAATCCATGTTTTTATGCTACCAAAAGTTAGGTTATGTAATTACCTTTCGTTTGATACCTATCCCACCCACCTACCTCTTCAAATGGCTGAGTTATAGCGTTTTTAAAAAATCCATAAAAATTTCCACTAAAATAACAGGCGTTTTTCAGACCAAGTAACAGTCGCGCAGAATTACCAGGAGGCAAATTTTTTTTTAAATTTTTTTTCTTTTTCATTTTTGACCCACTTAGAGGCGGAATTTTCGAAAAATCTCAACGGATTCTTGTTCACACGACCAGCCCCGATCGTTTGAGCCTATTTCCAGCCATAAATTTTCACGGAATTTTCCAGAATTTTCATTTTTTGTTTTTCATTTTTGGCCCACTTAGAGGTGGAATTTTCGAAAATTCTCAACGGATTCTTGTTCGCACGATCACTCCCGATCGTTTGAGCCTATTTTTAGCCATTTTTTGGAAATTTTTTGGGAAAATTTTTGGAAAAAAAATCCATGTTTTTATGTTACCAAAAGTTAGGTTATGTAATTACCTTTCGTTTGATACCTATCCCACCCACCTACCTCTTCAAATGGCTGAGTTATAGCGTTTTTAAAAAATCCATAAAAATTTCCACTAAAATAACAGGCGTTTTTCAGACCAAGTAACAGTCGCGCAGAATTACCAGGAGGCAAATTTTTTTTTTAATTTTTTTTCTTTTTCATTTTTGACCCACTTAGAGGCGGAATTTTCGAAAAATCTCAACGGATTCTTGTTCACACGACCAGCCCCGATCGTTTGAGCCTATTTCCAGCCATAAATTTTCACGGAATTTTCCAGAATTTTCATTTTTTGTTTTTCATTTTTGACCCACTTAGAGGTGGAATTTTCGAAAATTCTCAACGGATTCTTGTTCGCACGATCACTCCCGATCGTTTGAGCCTATTTTTAGCCATTTTTTGGAAATTTTTTGGGAAAATTTTTGAAAAAAAAATCCATGTTTTTATGTTACCAAAAGTTAGGTTATGTAATTACCTTTCGTTTGATACCTATCCCACCCACCTACCTCTTCAAATGGCTGAGTTATAGCGTTTTTAAAAAATCCATAAAAATTTCCACTAAAATAACAGGCGTTTTTCAGACCAAGTAACAGTCGCGCAGAATTACCAGGAGGCAAATTTTTTTTTTAATTTTTTTTCTTTTTCATTTTTGACCCACTTAGAGGCGGAATTTTCGAAAAATCTCAACGGATTCTTGTTCACACGACCAGCCCCGATCGTTTGAGCCTATTTCCAGCCATAAATTTTCACGGAATTTTCCAGAATTTTCATTTTTTGTTTTTCATTTTTGACCCACTTAGAGGTGGAATTTTCGAAAATTCTCAACGGATTCTTGTTCGCACGATCACTCCCGATCGTTTGAGCCTATTTTTAGCCATTTTTTGGAAATTTTTTGGGAAAATTTTTGAAAAAAAAATCCATGTTTTTATGTTACCAAAAGTTAGGTTATGTAATTACCTTTCGTTTGATACCTATCCCACCCACCTACCTCTTCAAATGGCTGAGTTATAGCGTTTTTAAAAAATCCATAAAAATTTCCACTAAAATAACAGGCGTTTTTCAGACCAAGTAACAGTCGCGCAGAATTACCAGGAGGCAAATTTTTTTTTAAATTTTTTTTCTTTTTCATTTTTGACCCACTTAGAGGCGGAATTTTCGAAAAATCTCAACGGATTCTTGTTCACACGACCAGCCCCGATCGTTTGAGCCTATTTCCAGCCATAAATTTTCACGGAATTTTCCAGAATTTTCATTTTTTGTTTTTCATTTTTGGCCCACTTAGAGGTGGAATTTTCGAAAATTCTCAACGGATTCTAGTTCGCACGATCACTCCCGATCGTTTGAGCCTATTTTTAGCCATTTTTTGGAAATTTTTTGGGAAAATTTTTGGAAAAAAAATCCATGTTTTTATGTTACCAAAAGTTAGGTTATGTAATTACCTTTCGTTTGATACCTATCCCACCCACCTACCTCTTCAAATGGCTGAGTTATAGCGTTTTTAAAAAATCCATAAAAATTTCCACTAAAATAACAGGCGTTTTTCAGACCAAGTAACAGTCGCGCAGAATTACCAGGAGGCAAATTTTTTTTTTAATTTTTTTTCTTTTTCATTTTTGACCCACTTAGAGGCGGAATTTTCGAAAAATCTCAACGGATTCTTGTTCACACGACCAGCCCCGATCGTTTGAGCCTATTTCCAGCCATAAATTTTCACGGAATTTTACAGAATTTTCATTTTTGTTTTTCATTTTTGACCCACTTAGAGGTGGAATTTTCGAAAATTCTCAACGGATTCTTGTTCGCACGATCACTCCCGATCGTATGAGCCTATTTTTAGCCATTTTTGGAAATTTTTTGGGAAAATTTTTGAAAAAAAAATCCATGTTTTTATGTTACCAAAAGTTAGGTTATGTAATTACCTTTCGTTTGATACCTATCCCACCCACCTACCTCTTCAAATGGCTGAGTTATAGCGTTTTTAAAAAATCCATAAAAATTTCCACTAAAATAACAGGCGTTTTTCAGACCAAGTAACAGTCGCGCAGAATTACCAGGAGGCAAATTTTTTTTTTAATTTTTTTTCTTTTTCATTTTTGACCCACTTAGAGGCGGAATTTTCGAAAAATCTCAACGGATTCTTGTTCACACGACCAGCCCCGATCGTTTGAGCCTATTTCCAGCCAAAATCTCTCACGGAATTTTCCAGAATTTTCATTTTTTGTTTTTCATTTTTGACCCACTTAGAGGTGGAATTTTCGAAAATTCTCAACGGATTCTTGTTCGCACGATCACTCCCGATCGTTTGAGCCTATTTTTAGCCATTTTTTTGGAAATTTTTTGGGAAAATTTTTGAAAAAAAAATCCATGTTTTTATGTTACCAAAAGTTAGGTTATGTAATTACCTTTCGTTTGATACCTATCCCACCCACCTACCTCTTCAAATGGCTGAGTTATAGCGTTTTTAAAAAACCCATAAAAATTTCCACTAAAATAACAGGCGTTTTTCAGACCAAGTAACAGTCGCGCAGAATTACCAGGAGGCAAATTTTTTTTTTAATTTTTTTTCTTTTTCATTTTTGACCCACTTAGAGGCGGAATTTTCGAAAAATCTCAACGGATTCTTGTTCACACGACCAGCCCCGATCGTTTGAGCCTATTTCCAGCCATAAATTTTCACGGAATTTTCCAGAATTTTCATTTTTTGTTTTTCATTTTTGACCCACTTAGAGGTGGAATTTTCGAAAATTCTCAACGGATTCTTGTTCGCACGATCACTCCCGATCGTTTGAGCCTATTTTTAGCCATTTTTTGGAAATTTTTTGGGAAAATTTTTGGAAAAAAAATCCATGTTTTTATGTTACCAAAAGTTAGGTTATGTAATTACCTTTCGTTTGATACCTATCCCACCCACCTACCTCTTCAAATGGCTGAGTTATAGCGTTTTTAAAAAATCCATAAAAATTTCCACTAAAATAACAGGCGTTTTTCAGACCAAGTAACAGTCGCGCAGAATTACCAGGAGGCAAATTTTTTTTTTAATTTTTTTTCTTTTTCATTTTTGACCCACTTAGAGGCGGAATTTTCGAAAAATCTCAACGGATTCTTGTTCACACGACCAGCCCCGATCGTTTGAGCCTATTTCCAGCCATAAATTTTCACGGAATTTTCCAGAATTTTCATTTTTTGTTTTTCATTTTTGACCCACTTAGAGGTGGAATTTTCGAAAATTCTCAACGGATTCTTGTTCGCACGATCACTCCCGATCGTTTGAGCCTATTTTTAGCCATTTTTTGGAAATTTTTTGGGAAAATTTTTGAAAAAAAAATCCATGTTTTTATGTTACCAAAAGTTAGGTTATGTAATTACCTTTCGTTTGATACCTATCCCACCCACCTACCTCTTCAAATGGCTGAGTTATAGCGTTTTTAAAAAATCCATAAAAATTTCCACTAAAATAACAGGCGTTTTTCAGACCAAGTAACAGTCGCGCAGAATTACCAGGAGGCAAATTTTTTTTTTAATTTTTTTTCTTTTTCATTTTTGACCCACTTAGAGGCGGAATTTTCGAAAAATCTCAACGGATTCTTGTTCACACGACCAGCCCCGATCGTTTGAGCCTATTTCCAGCCATAAATTTTCACGGAATTTTCCAAAATTTTCATTTTTTGTTTTTCATTTTTGACCCACTTAGAGGTGGAATTTTCGAAAATTCTCAACGGATTCTTGTTCGCACGATCACTCCCGATCGTTTGAGCCTATTTTTAGCCATTTTTTGGAAATATTTTGGAAAAATTTTTGGAAAAAAATCCATGTTTTTATGTTACCAAAAGTTAGGTTATGTAATTACCTTTCGTTTGATACCTATCCCACCCACCTACCTCTTCAAATGGCTGAGTTATAGCGTTTTTAAAAAATACATAAAAATTTCCACTAAAATAACAGGCGTTTTTCAGACCAAGTAACAGTCGCGCAGAATTACCAGGAGGCAAATTTTTTTTTTAATTTTTTTTCTTTTTCATTTTTGACCCACTTAGAGGCGGAATTTTCGAAAAATCTCAACGGATTCTTGTTCACACGACCAGCCCCGATCGTTTGAGCCTATTTCCAGCCATAAATTTTCACGGAATTTTCCAGAATTTTCATTTTTTGTTTTTCATTTTTGACCCACTTAGAGGTGGAATTTTCGAAAATTCTCAACGGATTCTTGTTCGCACGATCACTCCCGATCGTTTGAGCCTATTTTTAGCCATTTTTTGGAAATTTTTTGGGAAAATTTTTGAAAAAAAAATCCATGTTTTTATGCTACCAAAAGTTAGGTTATGTAATTACCTTTCGTTTGATACCTATCCCACCCACCTACCTCTTCAAATGGCTGAGTTATAGCGTTTTTAAAAAATCCATAAAAATTTCCACTAAAATAACAGGCGTTTTTCAGACCAAGTAACAGTCGCGCAGAATTACCAGGAGGCAAATTTTTTTTTTAATTTTTTTTCTTTTTCATTTTTGACCCACTTAGAGGCGGAATTTTCGAAAAATCTCAACGGATTCTTGTTCACACGACCAGCCCCGATCGTTTGAGCCTATTTCCAGCCATAAATTTTCACGGAATTTTCCAGAATTTTCATTTTTTGTTTTTCATTTTTGACCCACTTAGAGGTGGAATTTTCGAAAATTCTCAACGGATTCTTGTTCGCACGATCACTCCCGATCGTTTGAGCCTATTTTTAGCCATTTTTTGGAAATTTTTTGGGAAAATTTTTGAAAAAAAAATCCATGTTTTTATGTTACCAAAAGTTAGGTTATGTAATTACCTTTCGTTTGATACCTATCCCACCCACCTACCTCTTCAAATGGCTGAGTTATAGCGTTTTTAAAAAATCCATAAAAATTTCCACTAAAATAACAGGCGTTTTTCAGACCAAGTAACAGTCGCGCAGAATTACCAGGAGGCAAATTTTTTTTTAAATTTTTTTTCTTTTTCATTTTTGACCCACTTAGAGGCGGAATTTTCGAAAAATCTCAACGGATTCTTGTTCAACACGACCAGCCCCGATCGTTTGAGCCTATTTCCAGCCATAAATTTTCACGGAATTTTCCAGAATTTTCATTTTTTGTTTTTCATTTTTGGCCCACTTAGAGGTGGAATTTTCGAAATTCTCAACGGATTCTAGTTCGCACGATCACTCCCGATCGTTTGAGCCTATTTTTAGCCATTTTTTGGAAATTTTTTGGGAAAATTTTTGGAAAAAAAATCCATGTTTTTATGTTACCAAAAGTTAGGTTATGTAATTACCTTTCGTTTGATACCTATCCCACCCACCTACCTCTTCAAATGGCTGAGTTATAGCGTTTTTAAAAAATCCATAAAAATTTCCACTAAAATAACAGGCGTTTTTCAGACCAAGTAACAGTCGCGCAGAATTACCAGGAGGCAAATTTTTTTTTTAATTTTTTTTCTTTTTCATTTTTGACCCACTTAGAGGCGGAATTTTCGAAAAATCTCAACGGATTCTTGTTCACACGACCAGCCCCGATCGTTTGAGCCTATTTCCAGCCATAAATTTTCACGGAATTTTCCAGAATTTTCATTTTTTGTTTTTCATTTTTGACCCACTTAGAGGTGGAATTTTCGAAAATTCTCAACGGATTCTTGTTCGCACGATCACTCCCGATCGTTTGAGCCTATTTTTAGCCATTTTTTGGAAATTTTTTGGGAAAATTTTTGGAAAAAAAATCCATGTTTTTATGTTACCAAAAGTTAGGTTATGTAATTACCTTTCGTTTGATACCTATCCCACCCACCTACCTCTTCAAATGGCTGAGTTATAGCGTTTTTAAAAAACCCATAAAAATTTCCACTAAAATAACAGGCGTTTTTCAGACCAAGTAACAGTCGCGCAGAATTACCAGGAGGCAAATTTTTTTTTAAATTTTTTTTCTTTTTCATTTTTGACCCACTTAGAGGCGGAATTTTCGAAAAATCTCAACGGATTCTTGTTCACACGACCAGCCCCGATCGTTTGAGCCTATTTCCAGCCATAAATTTTCACGGAATTTTCCAGAATTTTCATTTTTTGTTTTTCATTTTTGGCCCACTTAGAGGTGGAATTTTCGAAAATTCTCAACGGATTCTAGTTCGCACGATCACTCCCGATCGTTTGAGCCTATTTTTAGCCATTTTTTGGAAATTTTTTGGGAAAATTTTTGGAAAAAAAATCCATGTTTTTATGTTACCAAAAGTTAGGTTATGTAATTACCTTTCGTTTGATACCTATCCCACCCACCTACCTCTTCAAATGGCTGAGTTATAGCGTTTTTAAAAAATCCATAAAAATTTCCACTAAAATAACAGGCGTTTTTCAGACCAAGTAACAGTCGCGCAGAATTACCAGGAGGCAAATTTTTTTTTTAATTTTTTTTCTTTTTCATTTTTGACCCACTTAGAGGCGGAATTTTCGAAAAATCTCAACGGATTCTTGTTCACACGACCAGCCCCGATCGTTTGAGCCTATTTCCAGCCATAAATTTTCACGGAATTTTACAGAATTTTCATTTTTGTTTTTCATTTTTGACCCACTTAGAGGTGGAATTTTCGAAAATTCTCAACGGATTCTTGTTCGCACGATCACTCCCGATCGTATGAGCCTATTTTTAGCCATTTTTGGAAATTTTTTGGGAAAATTTTTGAAAAAAAAATCCATGTTTTTATGTTACCAAAAGTTAGGTTATGTAATTACCTTTCGTTTGATACCTATCCCACCCACCTACCTCTTCAAATGGCTGAGTTATAGCGTTTTTAAAAAATCCATAAAAATTTCCACTAAAATAACAGGCGTTTTTCAGACCAAGTAACAGTCGCGCAGAATTACCAGGAGGCAAATTTTTTTTTTAATTTTTTTTCTTTTTCATTTTTGACCCACTTAGAGGCGGAATTTTCGAAAAATCTCAACGGATTCTTGTTCACACGACCAGCCCCGATCGTTTGAGCCTATTTCCAGCCAAAATCTCTCACGGAATTTTCCAGAATTTTCATTTTTTGTTTTTCATTTTTGACCCACTTAGAGGTGGAATTTTCGAAAATTCTCAACGGATTCTTGTTCGCACGATCACTCCCGATCGTTTGAGCATATTTTTAGCCATTTTTTTGGAAATTTTTTGGGAAAATTTTTAAAAAAAAAATCCATGTTTTTATGTTACCAAAAGTTAGGTTATGTAATTACCTTTCGTTTGATACCTATCCCACCCACCTACCTCTTCAAATGGCTGAGTTATAGCGTTTTTAAAAAACCCATAAAAATTTCCACTAAAATAACAGGCGTTTTTCAGACCAAGTAACAGTCGCGCAGAATTACCAGGAGGCAAATTTTTTTTTAAATTTTTTTTCTTTTTCATTTTTGACCCACTTAGAGGCGGAATTTTCGAAAAATCTCAACGGATTCTTGTTCACACGACCAGCCCCGATCGTTTGAGCCTATTTCCAGCCATAAATTTTCACGGAATTTTCCAGAATTTTCATTTTTTGTTTTTCATTTTTGACCCACTTAGAGGTGGAATTTTCGATAATTCTCAACGGATTCTTGTTCGCACGATCACTCCCGATCGTTTGAGCCTATTTTTAGCCATTTTTTGGAAATTTTTTGGGAAAATTTTTGGAAAAAAAATCCATGTTTTTATGTTACCAAAAGTTAGGTTATGTAATTACCTTTCGTTTGATACCTATCCCACCCACCTACCTCTTCAAATGGCTGAGTTATAGCGTTTTTAAAAAATCCATAAAAATTTCCACTAAAATAACAGGCGTTTTTCAGACCAAGTAACAGTCGCGCAGAATTACCAGGAGGCAAATTTTTTTTTAAATTTTTTTTCTTTTTCATTTTTGACCCACTTAGAGGCGGAATTTTCGAAAAATCTCAACGGATTCTTGTTCACACGACCAGCCCCGATCGTTTGAGCCTATTTCCAGCCATAAATTTTCACGGAATTTTCCAGAATTTTCATTTTTTGTTTTTCATTTTTGGCCCACTTAGAGGTGGAATTTTCGAAAATTCTCAACGGATTCTTGTTCGCACGATCACTCCCGATCGTTTGAGCCTATTTTTAGCCATTTTTTGGAATTTTTTTGGCAAAATTTTTGGAAAAAAAATCCATGTTTTTATGTTACCAAAAGTTAGGTTATGTAATTACCTTTCGTTTGATACCTATCCCACCCACCTACCTCTTCAAATGGCTGAGTTATAGCGTTTTTAAAAAATACATAAAAATTTCCACTAAAATAACAGGCGTTTTTCAGACCAAGTAACAGTCGCGCAGAATTACCAGGAGGC
This sequence comes from Bibio marci, assembly GCA_910594885.2. Taxonomy (NCBI): domain Eukaryota; kingdom Metazoa; phylum Arthropoda; class Insecta; order Diptera; family Bibionidae; genus Bibio; species Bibio marci. Next base: position 37,126,585 of record OU343116.1, read on the forward strand.
AAATTTTTTTTTTAATTTTTTTTCTTTTTCATTTTTGACCCACTTAGAGGCGGAATTTTCGAAAAATCTCAACGGATTCTTGTTCACACGACCAGCCCCGATCGTTTGAGCCTATTTCCAGCCATAAATTTTCACGGAATTTTCCAAAATTTTCATTTTTTGTTTTTCATTTTTGACCCACTTAGAGGTGGAATTTTCGTAAATTCTCAACGGATTCTTGTTCGCACGATCACTCCCGATCGTTTGAGCCTATTTTTAGCCATTTTTTGGAAATTTTTTGGGAAAATTTTTGAAAAAAAAATCCATGTTTTTATGTTACCAAAAGTTAGGTTATGTAATTACCTTTCGTTTGATACCTATCCCACCCACCTACCTCTTCAAATGGCTGAGTTATAGCGTTTTTAAAAAATACATAAAAATTTCCACTAAAATAACAGGCGTTTTTCAGACCAAGTAACAGTCGCGCAGAATTACCAGGAGGCAAATTTTTTTTTTAATTTTTTTTCTTTTTCATTTTTGACCCACTTAGAGGCGGAATTTTCGAAAAATCTCAACGGATTCTTGTTCACACGACCAGCCCCGATCGTTTGAGCCTATTTCCAGCCATAAATTTTCACGGAATTTTCCAGAATTTTCATTTTTTGTTTTTCATTTTTGACCCACTTAGAGGTGGAATTTTCGAAAATTCTCAACGGATTCTTGTTCGCACGATCACTCCCGATCGTTTGAGCCTATTTTTAGCCATTTTTTGGAAATTTTTTGGGAAAATTTTTGAAAAAAAAATCCATGTTTTTATGTTACCAAAAGTTAGGTTATGTAATTACCTTTCGTTTGATACCTATCCCACCCACCTACCTCTTCAAATGGCTGAGTTATAGCGTTTTTAAAAAATCCATAAAAATTTCCACTAAAATAACAGGCGTTTTTCAGACCAAGTAACAGTCGCGCAGAATTACCAGGAGGCAAATTTTTTTTTTAATTTTTTTTCTTTTTCATTTTTGACCCACTTAGAGGCGGAATTTTCGAAAAATCTCAACGGATTCTTGTTCGCACGACGACCCCCGATCGTTTGAGCCTATTTTCAGCACTGTTTTATTTTACCTTTTCTGACCTGGAAAAGAGTGGGTTATAACCTCATGCCGAAAAAATTTTTTTGCCCGTAGGACATTCATATTTTCAGGGATTGTAGAACTCGAAAAAAAAAACACTTTCTGTCGACCACTTTTCCAGATTTCCCTAAGGGGGCGGCGCTATGGCGCTTCAAAAGTACCAAATTGGTCACTTTTGGACCACTATAACTCCGGAAATACTCACTATTTTTTCATGAACTTCTCACCAGCGATAGTCCTCATCAATGGCTACAAATTAAATTATGAGCGTGACTTTCTATCTGTTTGGGTTTTCCGGTTATGGCTGCCGAAAGTTCGGAAAATCGTTTGCAGACCAATCTTAAGATACCTGGGGAATTGGCAAAAACTCAATTTTCCAAAATGTAATGATGCAGAAATGTAAAGAAAAGTTCAATCTAGGTTTTGAATCTCTTCTGGAATTTTCCAATGGGAAATACGGATTTTCCAGGAACAACGAAAAACGTCGATTTTTGCATGTTTTCAAATGGGAATTTTCCGGCTTTTCCAATCGAATTTTCCAATGCCCTAATTATCGCAGATAGTAGACTATATGACACGACTTTCAAGCCCGACCACAACTCTTTAAGTCTAATGGTTTTCCTACAATGTCCGACCAAAGTCAGGCTTACACGAAAATTTCCAAATCTTAAATCTATAAAACGGCCGTAACAAAAATTGGCTATCTAATTTATTTAAATCGTGACCATCAAAAAGTTTTCAAGGTCATTTGAAGGACAAACATGAGTTCTCAAGGCCATTTGAAGGATAAAACTTAGTTTTCAAGGTTATTTGAAGGACAAACATTAGTTCTCAAGGTCATTTGAAGGATAAAACTTAGTTTTCAAGGTCATTTGAAGGATAAAAGTTACTTTTCAAGGTCCATTGATAGACAAAACTTAATTTTCAAAGTCACTTAAAGGACAATTTTGATATTCATGGTCATTTGAAGGACAAATATTGATTTTCAAGGTCATTTGAAGGACAAAACTTACTTTTCAAGGTCATTTGAATGGCAAAACTTAGTTTCCAAAGCCATCTCAAGGAAAAACTCAGTTTTCAAGGTCATTTGAAGGACAAATTTGAGTTTCAAGGTCATTTGAAGGACAAACATGAGTTCTCAAGGTAATTTGAAGGATAAACTTGAGTTCTCAAAGTCATTTGAAGGATAAAACTTACTTTTCAAGGTCAATTGATTGACAAAACTTAATTTTCAAAGTCATTTAAAGGACAAGTTTGATATTCATGGTCATTTGAAGGACAAATTTTGATTTTCAAGGTCATTTGAAGGATAAAACTTAGTTTTCAAGGTTATTTGATGTACAAATTTGAGTTTCAAGGTATATGAAGAACAAAAATTAGTTTTCAAGGCCATTTGAAAGACAAATTTAATTTTCAAGGTCATTTGAAGGACAAAACTTACTTTTCAAGGTCATTTGAAGCGCAAAACTTAGTTTCCAAAGCCATTTCAAGGAAAAACTCACTTTTCAAGGTCATTTGAAGGGCAAAACTTAGTGTCCAAAGCCATTTCAAGGAAAAACTCAGTTTTCAAGGTCATTTGAAGGACAAACATGAGTTCTCAAGGTCATTTGAAGGATAAAACTTAGTTTTCAAGGTTATTTGAAGGCCAAATTTCAGTATCAAGGTCATTTGAAGGACAAACATGAGTTCTCAAGGTCATTTGAAGGACAAATTTGATTTTCAAGATCATTTGAAGAACAAAACTTACTTTTCAAGGTCATTTGAAGGACAAAACTTAGTCTCCAAAGCCATTTCAAGGAAAAACTCAGCTTTCAAGGTCATTTGAAGGACAAATTTGAGTTTCAGGGTCATTTGAAAGATAAAACTTAGTTCTCAAGATCATTTAAAGGACAAACTTGAGTTTCAAGGTCATTTGAAAGACAAAAATGAGTTCTCAAGGTCATTTGAAGGACAAATTTGATTTTCAAGATCATTTGATGGATAAAACTTACTTTTCAAGGTCATTTGAAAGGCAAAACTTAGTTTCCAAAGATATTACAAGGAAAAACTCAGTTTTCAAGGTCATTTGAAGGACAAATTTGAGTTTCAAGGTCATTTGAAGGACAAAACTTACTTTTCAATGTCATTTGAAGGGCAAAACTTAGTTTGAAAAGCCATTTCAAGGAGAAACTCAGTTTTCAAGGTCATTTGAAGGACAAACATGAGTTCTCAAGGTCATTTGAAGGATAAAACTTAGTTTTCAAGGTCATTTGAAGGATAAAACTTAGTTTTCAAGGTTATTTGAAGGATAAAACTTAGTTTCCAAAGCCATTTCAAGGCAAAACTCAGTTTTCAAGGTCATATGAAGGACAAACATGAGTTCTCAAGGTCATTTGAAGGATAAAACTTAGTTTTCAAGGTTATTTGAAGGACAAATTTGAGTTTCAAGGTCATTTGAAGAACAAAAATTAGTTTTCAAGGCCATTTGAAGGACAAATTTGATTATCAAGGTCATTTGAAGGACAAAACTTACTTTCCAAGGTCATTTGAATGGCAAAACTTAGTTTCCAAAGACATTTCAAGGAAAAACTCAGTTTTCAAGGTCATTTAAAGGACAAATTTGAGTTTCAAGGTCATTTGAAGGATAAAACTTAGTTTTCAAGGTTATTTGAAGGACAAATTTGAGTTTCAAGGTCATTTGAAGGACAAAACTTACTTTTCAATGTCATTTGAAGGGCAAAACTTAGTTTCCAAAGCCATTTCAAGGAGAAACTCAGTTTTCAAGGTCATTTGAAGGACAAACATGTGTTCTCAAGGTCATTTGAAGGATAAAACTTAGTTTTCAAGGTCATTTGAAGGATAAAACTTAGTTTTCAAGGTTATTTGAAGGACAAATTTGAGTTTCCAGGTCATTTGAAGGATAAAACTTAGTTTTCAAGGTCATTTGAAGGATAAAAGTTACTTTTCAAGGTCATTTGAATGGCAAAACTTAGTTTCCAAATCCATCTCAAGGAAAAACTCAGTTTTCAAGGTCATTTGAAGAACAAATTTGAGTTTCAAGGTCATTTGAAGGATAAAACTTAGTTTTCAAGGTTATTTGATGTACAAATTTGAGTTTCAAGGTATTTGAGGAACAAAAATTAGTTTTCAAGGCCATTTGAAAGACAAATTTAATTTTCAAGGTCATTTGAAGGACAAAACTTACTTTTCAAGGTCATTTGAAGCGCAAAACTTAGTTTCCAAAGCCATTTCAAGGAGAAACTCAGTTTTCAAGGTCATTTGAAAGACAAATATGAGTTCTCAAGGCCATTTGAAGGATAAAACTTAGTTTTCAAAGTTATTTGAAGGACAAACATTAGTTCTCAAGGTCATTTGAAGGATAAAACTTAGTTTTCAAGGTCATTTGAAGGATAAAAGTTACTTTTCAAGGTCAATTGATAGACAAAACTTAATTTTCAAAGTCATTTAAAGGACAATTTTGATATTCATGGTCATTTGAAGGACAAATTTTGATTTTCAAGGTCATTTGAAGGACAAAACTTACTTTTCAAGGTCATTTGAATGGCAAAACTTAGTTTCCAAAGCCATCTCAAGGAAAAACTCAGTTTTCAAGGTCATTTGAAGGACAAATTTGAGTTTCAAGGTCATTTGAAGGATAAAACTTAGTTTTCAAGGTTATTTGAAGGATAAACATGAGTTCTCAAAGTCATTTGAAGGATAAAACTTACTTTTCAAGGTCAATTGATAGACAAAACTTAATTTTCAAAGTCATTTAAAGGACAATTTTGATATTCATGGTCATTTGAAGGACAAATTTTGATTTTCAAGGTCATTTGAAGGATAAAACTTAGTTTTCAAGGTTATTTGATGTACAAATTTGAGATTCAAGGTATTTGAAGAACAAAAATTAGTTTTCAAGGCCATTTGAAAGACAAATTTAATTTTCAAGGTCATTTGAAGGACAAAACTTACTTTTCAAGGTCATTTGAACGGCAAAACTTAGTTTCCAAAGCAATTTCAAGGAGAAACTCACTTTTCAAGGTCATTTGAAGGGCAAAACTTAGTGTCCAAAGCCATTTCAAGGAAAAACTCAGTTTTCAAGGTCATTTGAAGGACAAACATGAGTTCTCAAGGTCATTTGAAGGATAAAACTTAGTTTTCAAGGTTATTTGAAGGCCAAATTTCAGTATCAAGGTCATTTGAAGGACAAACATGAGTTCTCAAGGTCATTTGAAGGACAAATTTGATTTTCAAGATCATTTGAAGAACAAAACTTACTTTTCAAGGTCATTTGAAGGACAAAACTTAGTTTCCAAAGCCATTTCAAGGAAAAACTCAGCTTTCAAGGTCATTTGAAGGACAAATTTGAGTTTCAAGGTCATTTGAAGGATAAAACTTAGTTTTCAAGGTTATTTGAAGGACAAATTTGAGTTTCAAGGTCATTTGAAGGACAAAACTTACTTTTCAATGTCATTTGAAGGGCAAAACTTAGTTTAAAAAGCCATTTCAAGGAGAAACTCAGTTTTCAAGGTCATTTGAAGGACAAGCATGAGTTCTCAAGGTCATTTGAAGGATAAAACTTAGTTTTCAAGGTCATTTGAAGGATAAAACTTAGTTTTCAAGGCCATTTGAAGGATAAAACTTAGTTTGAAAAGCCATTTCAAGGCAAAACTCAGTTTTCAAGGTCATTTGAAAGACAAACATGAGTTCTCAAGGTCATTTGAAGGATAAAACTTAGTTTTCAAGGTTATTTGAAGGACAAATTTGAGTTTCAAAGTCATTTGAAGAACAAAAATTAGTTTTCAAGGCCATATGAAGGACAAATTTGATTATCAAGGTCATTTGAAGGACAAAACTCACTTTCCAAGGTCATTTGAATGGCAAAACTTAGTTTCCAAAGATATTTCAAGGAAAAACTCAGTTTTCAAGGTCATTTGAAGGACAAATTTGAGTTTCAAGGTCATTTGAAGGATAAAACTTAGTTTTCAAGGTTATTTGAAGGACAAATTTGAGTTTCAAGGTCATTTGAAGGACAAAACTTACTTTTCAATGTCATTTGAAGGGCAAAACTTAGTTTCCAAAGCCATTTCAAGGAGAAACTCAGTTTTCAAGGTCATTTGAAAGACAAACATGAGTTCTCAAGGTCATTTGAATGATAAAACTTAGTTTTCAAGGTCATTTGAAGGATAAAACTTAGTTTTCAAGGTTATTTGAAGGACAAATTTGAGTTTCCAGGTCATTTGAAGGATAAAACTTAGTTTTCAAGGTCATTTGAAGGATAAAAGTTACTTTTCAAGGTCATTTGAATGGCAAAACTTAGTTTCCAAATCCATCTCAAGGAAAAACTCAGTTTTCAAGGTCATTTGAAGGACAAATTTGAGTTTCAAGGTCATTTGAAGGATAAAACTTAGTTTTCAAGGTTATTTGATGTACAAATTTGAGTTTCAAGGTATTTGAAAAACAAAAATTAGTTTTCAAGGCCATTTGAAAGACAAATTTAATTTTCAAGGTCATTTGAAGGACAAAACTTACTTTTCAAGGTCATTTGAAGGATAAAAGTTACTTTTCAAGGTCAATTGATAGACAAAACTTAATTTTCAAAGTCATTTAAAGGACAATTTTGATATTCATGGTCATTTGAAGGACAAATTTTGTTTTTCAAGGTCGTTTGAAGGACAAAACTTACTTTTCAAGGTCATTTGAATGGCAAAACTTAGTTTCCAAAGCCATCTCAAGGAAAAACTCAGTTTTCAAGGTCATTTGAAGGACAAATTTGAGTTTCAAGGTCATTTGAAGGATAAAACTTAGTTTTCAAGGTTATTTGAAGGATAAACATGAGTTCTCAAAGCCATTTGAAGGATAAAACTTACTTTTCAAGGTCAATTGATAGACAAAACTTAATTTTCAAAGTCATTTAAAGGACAATTTTGATATTCATGGTCATTTGAAGGACAAATTTTGATTTTCAATGTCATTTGAAGGATAAAACTTAGTTTTCAAGGTTATTTGATGTACAAATTTGAGTTTCAAGGTATTTGAAGAACAAAAATTAGTTTTCAAGGCCATTTGAAAGACAAATTTAATTTTCAAGGTCATTTGAAGGACAAAACTTACTTTTCAAGGTCATTTGAAGCGCAAAACTTAGTTTCCAAAGCCATTTCAAGGAGAAACTCAGTTTTCAAGGTCATTTGAAAGACAAATATGAGTTCTCAAGGCCATTTGAAGGATAAAACTTAGTTTTCAAAGTTATTTGAAGGACAAACATTAGTTCTCAAGGTCATTTGAAGGATAAAACTTAGTTTTCAAGGTTATTTGAAGGATAAACATGAGTTCTCAAAGAAATTTGAAGGATAAAACTTACTTTTCAAGGTCAATTGATAGACAAAACTTAATTTTCAAAGTCATTTAAAGGACAATTTTGATATTCATGGTCATTTGAAGGACAAATTTTGATTTTCAATGTCATTTGAAGGATAAAACTTAGTTTTCAAGGTTATTTGATGTACAAATTTGAGTTTCAAGGTATTTGAAGAACAAAAATTAGTTTTCAAGGCCATTTGAAAGACAAATTTAATTTTCAAGGTCATTTGAAGGACAAAACTTACTTTTCAAGGTCATTTGAACGGCAAAACTTAGTTTCCAAAGCCATTTCAAGGGAAAACTCACTTTTCAAGGTCATTTGAAGGGCAAAACTTAGTGTCCAAAGCCATTTCAAGGAAAAACTTAGTTTTCAAGGTCATTTGAAGGACAAACATGAGTTCTGAAGGTCATTTGAAGGATAAAACTTAGTTTTCAAGGTTATTTGAAGGCCAAATTTCAGTATCAAGGTCATTTGAAGGACAAACATGAGTTCTCAAGGTCATTTGAAGGACAAATTTGATTTTCAAGATCATTTGAAAAACAAAACTTACTTTTCAAGGTCATTTGAAGGACAAAACTTAGTTTCCAAAGCCATTTCAAGGAAAAACTCAGCTTTCAAGGTCATTTGAAGGACAAATTTGAGTTTCAAGGTCATTTGAAAGATAAAACTTAGTTCTCAAGATCATTTAAAGGACAAACTTGAGTTTCAAGGTCATTTGAAGGTCAAAACTTACTTTTCAATGTCATTTGAAGGGCAAAACTTAGTTTAAAAAGCCATTTCAAGGAGAAACTCAGTTTTCAAGGTCATTTGAAGGACAAACATGAGTTCTCAAGGTCATTTGAAGGATAAAACTTAGTTTTCAAGGTCATTTGAAGGATAAAACTTAGTTTTCAAGGTTATTTGAAGGATAAAACTTAGTTTCCAAAGCCATTTCAAGGCAAAACTCAGTTTTCAAGGTCATTTGAAGGACAAACATGAGTTCTCAAGGTCATTTGAAGGATAAAACTTAGTTTTCAAGGTTATTTGAAGGACAAATTTGAGTTTCAAGGTCATTTGAAGGACAAACATGAGTTCTGAAGGTCATTTGAAGGATAAAACTTAGTTTTCAAGGTTATTTGAAGGCCAAATTTCAGTATCAAGGTCATTTGAAGGACAAACATGAGTTCTCAAGGTCATTTGAAGACAAATTTGATTTTCAAGATCATTTGAAAAACAAAACTTACTTTTCAAGGTCATTTGAAGGACAAAACTTAGTTTCCAAAGCCATTTCAACGAAAAACTCAGCTTTCAAGGTCATTTGAAGGACAAATTTGAGTTTCAAGGTCATTTGAAAGATAAAACTTAGTTTTCAAGGTTATTTGAAGGACAAATTTGAGTTTCAAGGTCATTTGAAGGACAAAACTTACTTTTCAATGTCATTTGAAGGGCAAAACTTAGTTTAAAAAGCCATTTCAAGGAGAAACTCAGTTTTCAAGGTCATTTGAAGGACAAACATGAGTTCTCAAGGTCATTTGAAGGATAAAACTTAGTTTTCAAGGTCATTTGAAGGATAAAACTTAGTTTTCAAGGTTATTTGAAGGATAAAACTTAGTTTCCAAAGCCATTTCAAGGCAAAACTCAGTTTTCAAGGTCATTTGAAGGACAAACATGAGTTCTCAAGGTCATTTGAAGGATAAAACTTAGTTTTCAAGGTTATTTGAAGGACAAATTTGAGTTTCAAGGTCATTTGAAGGACAAAACTTACTTTTCAATGTCATTTGAAGGGCAAAACTTAGTTTCCAAAGCCATTTCAAGGAGAAACTCAGTTTTCAAGGTCATTTGAAGGACAAACATGAGTTCTCAAGGTCATTTGAAGGATAAAACTTAGTTTTCAAGGTCATTTGAAGGATAAAACTTAGTTTTCAAGGTTATTTGAAGGATAAAACTTAGTTTCCAAAGCCATTTCAACGAAAAACTCAGCTTTCAAGGTCATTTGAAGGACAAATTTGAGTTTCAAGGTCATTTGAAAGATAAAACTTAGTTTTCAAGGTTATTTGAAGGACAAATTTGAGTTTCAAGGTCATTTGAAGGACAAAACTTACTTTTCAATGTCATTTGAAGGGCAAAACTTAGTTTCCAAAGCCATTTCAAGGAGAAACTCAGTTTTCAAGGTCATTTGAAGGACAAATTTGAGTTTCAAGGTCATTTGAAGGATAAAACTTAGTTTTCAAGGTTATTTGATGTACAAATTTGAGTTTCAAGGTATTTGAAGAACAAAAATTAGTTTTCAAGGCCATTTGAAAGACAAATTTAATTTTCAAGGTCATTTGAAGGACAAAACTTACATTTCAAGGTCATTTGAAGCGCAAAACTTAGTTTCCAAAGCCATTTCAAGGAGAAACTCAGTTTTCAAGGTCATTTGAAGGACAAATATGAGTTCTCAAGGCCATTTGAAGGATAAAACTTAGTTTTCAAGGTTATTTGAAGGACAAACATTAGTTCTCAAGGTCATTTGAAGGATAAAACTTAGTTTTCAAGGTCATTTGAAGGATAAAAGTTACTTTTCAAGGTCAATTGATAGACAAAACTTAATTTTCAAAGTCATTTAAAGGACAATTTTGATATTCATGGTCATTTGAAGGACAAATTTTGATTTTCAAGGTCATTTGAAGGACAAAACTTACTTTTCAAGGTCATTTGAATGGCGAAACTTAGTTTCCAAAGCCATCTCAAGGAAAAACTCAGTTTTCAAGGTCATTTGAAAGACAAACATGAGTTCTCAAGGCCATTTGAAGGATAAAACTTAGTTTTCAAGGTTATTTGAAGGACAAACATGAGTTATCAAGGTCATTTGAAGGATAAAACTTAGTTTTCAAGGTTATTTGAAGGACAAATTTGAGTTTCAAGGTCATTTTAAGGATAAAACTTAGTATTCAAGGTTATTTGAAGGACAAATTTGAGTTTCAAGGTCATTTGAAGAACAAAAATTAGTTTTCAAGGCCATTTGAAGGACAAATTTTGATTTTCAAGGTCATTTGAAGGACAAAACTTACTTTTCAAGGTCATTTGAAAGGCAAAACTTAGTTTCCAAAGATATTTCAAGGAAAAACTCAGTTTTCAAGGTAATTTGAAGGACAAATTTGAGTTTCAAGGTCATTTGAAGGATAAAACTTAGTTTTCAAGGTTATTTGAAGGACAAATTTGAGTTTCAAGGTCATTTGAAGGACAAAATTTACATTTCAATGTGATTTGAAGGGCAAAACTTAGTTTTCAAGGTTATTTGAAGGACAAATTTGAGTTTCCAGGTCATTTGAAGGATAAAACTTAGTTTTAAAGGTCATTTGAAGGATAAAAGTTACTTTTCAAGGTCAATTGATAGACAAAACTTAATTTTCAAAGTCATTTAAAGGACAATTTTGATATTCATGGTCATTTGAAGGACAAATTTTGATTTTCAAGGTCATTTGAAGGACAAAACTTACTTTTCAAGGTCATTTGAACGGCAAAACTTAGTTTCCAAAGCAATTTCAAGGAAAAAACTCACTTTTCAAGGTCATTTGAAGGGCAAAACTTAGTGTCCAAAGCCATTTCAAGGAAAAACTCAGTTTTCAAGGTCATTTGAAGGACAAACATGAGTTCTCAAGGTCATTTGAAGGATAAAACTTAGTTTTCAAGGTTATTTGAAGGCCAAATTTCAGTATCAAGGTCATTTGAAGGACAAACATGAGTTCTCAAGGTCATTTGAAGGACAAATTTGATTTTCAAGATCATTTGAAGAACAAAACTTACTTTTCAAGGTCATTTGAAGGACAAAACTTAGTTTCCAAAGCCATTTCAAGGAAAAACTCAGCTTTCAAGGTCATTTGAAGGACAAATTTGAGTTTCAAGGTCATTTGAAAGATAAAACTTAGTTCTCAAGATCATTTAAAGGACAAACTTGAGTTTCAAGGTCATTTGAAGGACAAAAATGAGTTCTCAAGGTCATTTGAAGGACAAATTTGATTTTCAAGATCATTTGATGGACAAAACTTACTTTTCAAGGTCATTTGAAAGGCAAAACTTAGTTTCCAAAGATATTTCAAGGAAAAACTCAGTTTTCAAGGTCATTTGAAGGACAAATTTGAGTTTCAAGGTCATTTGAAGGATAAAACTTAGTTTTCAAGGTTATTTGAAGGACAAATTTGAGTTTCAAGGTCATTTGAAGGACAAAACTTACTTTTCAATGTCATTTGAAGGGCAAAACTTAGTTTAAAAAGCCATTTCAAGGAGAAACTCAGTTTTCAAGGTCATTTGAAGGACAAACATGAGTTCTCAAGGTCATTTGAAGGATAAAACTTAGTTTTCAAGGTCATTTGAAGGATAAAACTTAGTTTTCAAGGCCATTTGAAGGATAAAACTTAGTTTGAAAAGCCATTTCAAGGCAAAACTCAGTTTTCAAGGTCATTTGAAGGACAAACATGAGTTCTCAAGGTCATTTGAAGGATAAAACTTAGTTTTCAAGGTTATTTGAAGGACAAATTTGAGTTTCAAAGTCATTTGAAGAACAAAAATTAGTTTTCAAGGCCATATGAAGGACAAATTTGATTATCAAGGTCATTTGAAGGACAAAACTCACTTTCCAAGGTCATTTGAATGGCAAAACTTAGTTTCCAAAGATATTTCAAGGAGAAACTCAGTTTTCAAGGTCATTTGAAGGACAAATTTGAGTTTCAAGGTCATTTGAAGGATAAAACTTAGTTTTCAAGGTTATTTGAAGGACAAATTTGAGTTTCAAGGTCATT
>OU343116.1:37139293-37334293 GCA_910594885.2 Bibio marci
AAAAAAAAATTTGCCTCCTGGTAATTCTGCGCGACTGTTACTTGGTCTGAAAAACGCCTGTTATTTTAGTGGAAATTTTTATGGATTTTTTAAAAACGCTATAACTCAGCCATTTGAAGAGGTAGGTGGGTGGGATAGGTATCAAACGAAAGGTAATTACTTAACCTAACTTTTGGTAACATAAAAACATGGATTTTTTTCCAAAAATTTTTCCAAAATATTTCCAAAAAATGGCTAAAAGTAGGCTCAATCGATCGGGAGTGATCGTGCGAACAAGAATCCGTTGAGATTTTTCGAAAATTCCACCTCTAAGTGGGTCAAAAATGAAAAACAAAAAATGAAAATTCTGGAAAATTCCGTGAAAATTTATGGCTGGAAATAGGCTCAAACGATCGGGGCTGGTCGTGTGAACAAGAATCCGTTGAAATTTTTCGAAAATTCCGCCTCTAAGTGGGTCAAAAATGAAAAAGAAAAAAAATTAAAAAAAAAATTTGCCTCCTGGTAATTCTGCGCGACTGTTACTTGGTCTGAAAAACGCCTGTTATTTTAGTGGAAATTTTTATGGATTTTTTAAAAACGCTATAACTCAGCCATTTGAAGAGGTAGGTGGGTGGGATAGGTATCAAACGAAAGGTAATTACATAACCTAACTTTTGGTAACATAAAAACATGGATTTTTTTTCCAAAAATTTTCCCAAAAAAATTTCCAAAAAATGGCTAAAAATAGGCTCAATCGATCGGGAGTGATCGTGCGAACAAGAATCCGTTGAGATTTTTCGAAAATTCCACCTCTAAGTGGGTCAAAAATGAAAAACAAAAAATGAAAATTCTGGAAAATTCCGTGAAAATTTATGGCTGGAAATAGGCTCAAACGATCGGGGCTGGTCGTGTGAACAAGAATCCGTTGAGATTTTTCGAAAATTCCGCCTCTAAGTGGGTCAAAAATGAAAAAGAAAAAAAATTAAAAAAAAAATTTGCCTCCTGGTAATTCTGCGCGACTGTTACTTGGTCTGAAAAACGCCTGTTATTTTAGTGGAAATTTTTATGGATTTTTTAAAAACGCTATAACTCAGCCATTTGAAGAGGTAGGTGGGTGGGATAGGTATCAAATAATAGGTAATTACATTACCTACCTTTTGGTAACATAAAAACATGGATTTTTTTTCCAAAAATTTTTAAATAAAAATGGCTGAAAATTGGCTCAAACGATCAGGGGTGATCATGCGAACAAGAATCCGTTGAGATTTTTCGAAAATTCCGCCTCTAAGTGGGTCAAAAATGAAAATGAAAGAAATTTAAAAAAATTTGCCTCCTGTATATTATGTTCTCCTGTTACTTGGTCTGAAAAATGCTGGTTATTTTCTTTAACTTCAATTTTCGTGTAAACCTAAGTTTGCGCGTTTATAAATTAAATAATAAAATTAAATCCATAAATAAGTATATATTTTTTATTCAAATTATTAACATGTTGTATTACATTTTTTTTTTTGTTTTTAAATATTATATTATATATTTATTGTGTGTTTGTTTTAAATGTTTAATTATTCATATATATATATGTATATATATATTTTATAACGTAAAAAGAAAATTATTAACAAATATCAAAAAAAAAAAAAAAGAAAAAAAAAGATAAAGAAGAAAAAATATAAAATAAAAATAAAAAATGCATCACAAAATTTAATTAACAATAAAATGTGTATAATTGTTTATATAAGTATTCATCATTATTTTAAAATATAGTAATTATTTATTTTGTTCAAAATATTCTTAAAACATTTTTAATTCTTTTCTGGAAGTTTTTTTGTATTATTTTTGCTTTTTAATTTTGGAATTATTTGAAAACTATTTTTGAGATATTATTTCCACTCTATTACACACATATATTTTAAAAATTTAATTTCTATATGCGTTTTCAAATTTTTTTTCTGTTTTTTTTTTTTATTGAAATAATTATTTCAATTTATTCTGATTAATTTTCATTTTTTTGTGTAACTTTATTTTCTACTAAACATTTCTATTATTATTCATTTAATTTAATGTTTTATAAATTTGCTATTGTATTTTATTTTTTGTGGATACTAAATATAATTTAATAAATATTAAAATAAATAAAATAAAATATCTATTTAATTTATTTATTAGTTTTTATAGCTTTGTTTATACTCTATAATTTCATAAAAAAAATATATGTATACGCATTCATGTTCTTTATTATTTTTTTTATATTATTTTCATTTAATATTAGACAAATGATTTCTAGTAATAATTGTTGTTGTGGTTTTTCTTTTATATATGTAGTATTATAATTTGTAATTGTAAAAATTATTTAATGTAGAAAAATTTGACTATTTTCTATTTATTATATATCTTTTATTTCATATTTCTTTGATTTATATTCAGAGAAAAAAATTAACGTTTGTTAAAAATAAATTGAATTTATTAAAAAAAGACGAAAACAAACATAAACCAAAAATAGTGTATAATAAAAAGACATAAAAATGAAAAAGATAATTTTATTACATAACAAACACATTAAAATAATATTTCAGAAAAGAAATTTAAAATTATTTAATTAAATTATAATTATAAATTTCATAAACATTTAATTATTTTTATGTACAATTCTTTTTAAATTCTAAGTTAATTTTATTTTTTAATTTTTTAATACAATATATAATATTTTAATAATATATATATTTTAAATGTTTCTCCTTTTTTTATTCAATTTGTTATTGGTTTTCCTATAATAATAATAATAAAAATAATAATAATAATAATAATAATAATAATAATAATAATAATAATAATAATAATAATAATTTTATAATTATATTTATTTCATAGTAATCTTTTATAAATGTGTGGGTGAGTGTGTGTGTGTATATTCCAACAATAATAATACTTTAAATTTTTTTACATTAAACATTGTGCTTCATTTTAAATCTGGGGATAAAGTTATCGCTTACATAAATATTGCAATATATAAAATTTGTATTCTTATAATATAATATTTCAATTGTAATTTAATTAAAATAATTTCTATTGCTGTAATTATCAGAAACTTGAAAATAAGTACAAAAGTACGAAGATACTATTTATATTTATCAATCGCTGTATGGATGATATGAAATGCTATCGAAAGATAAAATTCTCTAATTTTATTCTTTTATATATATATTACAACAAAATGATGTGCAACACAATTATAGCAATAAATAGTAAATTCTGATAATTCATCCACTTGAAAATGCACAACCGAATGAAATTAATTAAGATTTATACAGTAAAGTCATACTGAAAATTTTTGGAAAATACGCTATTATTCAATAAATCAATAGCATTTACAAAGTTACAAGATTCAAGAAAAATAATGTAATGAACAGATACTGAAATTGTACTACAATATACTATATTAGATACTGCCTCAGAATTTACATAAAGTATTGTGAATAACAAAACATATATTACCACTACTAGATAAAATATGAAATAAAATCTATAAGACACAGGAAAATTACTGTACAGTATACATATCAAGGTGATACGATACTGAAATAATATTGTAGAAAATAAAATCCGCATTTAGACACATCGTGTAATTGCCAATATGAATTGACATTAGAATAGGTACAGCCCAAAACATCGTGTCTCCATATGTGCATTTTAGATTTTTTCGGAAATATCAGGCGCTATTGATAATTTTTTATGTTTATTTTAATATAATACAAATAATTTGTTATCTTTAAAAACATAATTAACCAATTTTTTGGCCAAATAGCAGAATAATTTATTATCCGGCACTACGAGGACACATGTGTTTGTTGAGCGTTTGGGAATATGTATACACAACGTGCGATAGTGCACTGAATACAGCGCATCATATATCTAATCATGTTTCCATATTGTATTCTATATGTGTTTTTCGTAAACTAAATCATATACACTACAATTGCACAAAATACTATACGGTTGATCATCCCATAAATAAAAAATAGTAATTATAAAACATTGTGAATTAATTTTAAATGAAAATTTAAGAAAATGTCAATTACATTTTACATATATTGTTTTAGATGTTTTCAAAGAATATTTCAATACCATTAATTGAAAATTTCAAACAGTTAACTTATTATAATTGATAAAATTATATTTTAAATTTAAATAAAATATTAATAATAATTTGTCATGCAAATTGATAAGAAATCATAGCACATTTTTATGAATCGAACTTCAAAAACAATTATTATCTCTGTTTCAGAATACATAAGTATATTTTTTTTTATATTTATTTTAACGTTATAAATTCTTTATTTTAATATTTTTAAATATTTATTTTATTTTATTTAAATAATTATTAATTATTTATATTTTAATACTAAATTTGTTAATTTTTTCTATGTAAAAAAAAACAAGTATTATTATAATACAATTCTGTTCGCGTTTCATCCAATTCGAACAATAAAAATAAAAACGAAAAAAAGAAAACAATACATCGGATAAAACAAATTGCAAAAAATTTGATTTTTAATTTTCGGTACCGTTTTATTTAATTATTTTATAATTAAAAAAAGAATTATTTTTATATTTGAATACTTACATTCTCACATGTTTTTGTTTTTTTAATTATTTATATATAGTAAATTTTGTTCGTAATATAATTTCTATAAATATTATTATAATTATTATATTTTCTGAAAAATCTAAAAAAAAATTTGTTCCTAGGTTTTTTTTTTAATTAATTAGTACTAATTTTTTATTTATTTTTGTAGATAAAATTTTGTGGTGTTATTCTTATTTTATTTGTTTAGAAAAATTGCTTTTTTTATTACATGTTTTTTACTAATGTAAATTCCGAAACCAAATAATAATTTGTGTAAAATTTTACATTTAAATGTTCCTCGTAAGTGTGTGTGTGTGTGTGCTTTCCTTTTTTTTTTTTTTTTGAAAATAAAATTATATTTTTATAGTTTTGTTTTTGTGTGTCTATAAAATAGAAAAATTCAAATTAAAATTATATTATTTAATTGTAGTATGAAAAGTCTATCTAAAAATTTAATGATGCGCGAAATTAAAAATAAAAATGTGTCTAAAATAACTATACAATTTTCTTTTTTTTTTGTTTTTTTTTTCTTTCTATAAATTACAATATTATTTAATGTAAAAATTAATGCAATATTTAGTTGTTTCTTTTTGTATTTTTTATTTTTTAAATTTTTCATAAGACTTAGCTTTTTTTAGAATTTTATTTTATTTTTAAATATTTTCTTAATTAATATATATATATATATATATATTATATTGAGAATTCCATATTATGTATGTGTGTGAGTGTGTTTTTAATGATTTGTAAATATTTAAATTTAATGTTGACAATATGTTTTGCATGTATTTGTGTGTTTGTGTATTTTTTTATTTAACAATTTTTAATTAATATAATTTTATAGTATTTACAATACAATTTATATTATTTTATTTTATTTTCAATTTTATTTTATTGAAATAATTACAATAGTTTCTTTCTCTTTCATTTTATTAATTAGTGTATAGTGTAGGACGCGATTTTATATTATTATTTATTAATTGTGCACCCAACTAGCTGGAACCCATTGTGGTTCACGTTCTAATGAATTAATTTCAGCTAATAATTGGTGATAAGCACGTTCAGTATCATTATTTATAATAATCATATCAAATAAATGACCCCATCTTGCTTCCATATCACGTGCTGTCGCAATTATATCTTTTAATTCTTCGTCCTGGTATGAAAAAAAAAGACAAAAATTAATTAAACAACCATTCAATAAATTAATATAATAAATTCAATTAAATTAAAAATAAATATACTAACTTTAAATGTTTCACAATTACGTAATTTCTTTTGACGTAATTTTTCAAGACTAGGCGGTGCTACAAGTACAACATATGGCTTTAAATCTGATGCTCTTAATAATTTTAAACTTTGTGGATGTAAATTTAATACACATATTTTTCCGCTTGCAACAACAGCACGTATTGCTTCTAACGATGTTCCTATATATATATACATACATTTAAATTAATTTTTATAATTATTAATTGGAATATTTACACATATGAGGTGCAATAATAAATTATATAAAGTAGCTCAACAAAAACTATTAAAATATGTCAGAGACCATGTAATAAATAGGTGAAGATAACTTTACAAAAAGCTTGACTTAAAATTGATCATTCGTTGTTATTTTATTTAATTATTTAATTTTACGTAAATTCATGTATTTTATTCATGTGTATAATCAATTTCTTTTGTATGTGTGTTGCATTTTCTACCATAGCCAAATGTCTGTTTACGGATTGTACCTAACCAATGTGATTCGATGATATGGTTAGTGTTAAATAGTTATTTAATTATCGAAACTATTTGGTTAATGGACAAAGTGAAATATTAATTTATTTAGGCATTTTTTTGACTGTTCAAAAGTAAATTTACAATCAATTAATTCACCAGCTTAATACAAAAAAAAAATTAGAAGTTTAGAGCTAGAAATTGACGAATTATTATATTACTCGTAAGTAATATAAAAAAAAATATTTACCATAATATGCTTTTTCATATTCACCATGTTCAACAAACTTTCTCGATAAAATATCGGCCTCAAATTGTACCCTTGTTATAAAATGATAATCTTGTCCGGGTACTTCACCATCACGTCGTGGTCGTGATGTATCTATAAATATATATTTTTGTGTACATAAAAAATGAAAATTAATTATCAATATTATTGTAGATATTTTTTTTTGTACACGTAATTATCAAAAAGAATGTACAAAAAAAAAAAAGAAAGAAAAAAAATTAATTACGTGGTACAGCAGCTGCAAATCGATCAGAATCGGCCATCAGTCTTTGTCTAAGCTCATGCCTTCCAATATTTGGTGGACCAATTAATACAATCGGTCGTTTATGTGATGATCTTGGATAGTACAATGAAACCTCTTCATACGTTAAAATTTCTTCGGGATCTGCCTCATCAGGTGTGGTTGTTGCATACAATGGATAACCAGCTTCACTACTTGCTTTTTTCTTTTTTTTTCGTCCTTTGCGTGCACACAGTAACGTTGATCCTTTTGTTGTATCTTTACCACGACTACGTATTAAACCGGCCTCACCGGCTATTGCTAATTTCATAGATTCACGTTGATGTTGAAATGATTGACTTGGTATTAAACCGGCTAATGTTTGATCTTCTTCACCTTCTCGGTACGCTTGCCACCAATTGGGATCATCACGTGATATTACATGTAACACATCACCTTTTTGAAAACTTATACCTAACTCACGACACGGTATATATAAATCATCTTCTGGATCGTAATCAAAATGTGCACGTACATGTAGCACAGATGGTTCACGACCACCACCACTACCAATTACAATATTATTATTACCCAATGGTGGTATACATGACGGTACAATCATAAATGTTAATGTGCCAGTCATTGTACTTAATAATGCACATACATCATTTACAGATTTACCACGCATTTCAATTGTATTAACTTCTAATATTTCATCACCTTCATGTAATAAACCAGATTTTTCAGCAGCACCACCACGAACTATACGTGCTATAATTACAGCTTCGCCTTCATTACGCACCGTTGCACCCAATGGTTCAGAATGTTTTTCAATTTGTATTACCCTAATGTTATCATGACTATCTCTAAGTACACCTATTGTAGTACCTAATGGTTGTTGCATCATTTGTTCTTTCGGCTATAGTATTAGAAAAAAAAAAACAATAAACCCATTCATTATAATCGTTAAATTATTGCCTATAGAAATTACCTCCCTATAAAATATAATTATATTTACCTTTGTATTATTGCTATTTAAAGTATTCGAATTTTGATTGCTATTACTATTATTTATATTATTATTATTATTAATATTAATATTATTATTATTATTATTATTATTACTAGTATTATTATTATTATTAATAATATTATTATTATTATTATTATATGTTTTCATTGTTGCAGGTAATTCTTGTGGTTGTCTTTCTGTCATAACAATACTGGCCGGTGTACGATCTGTTGTATTTGCAATTGTATCATGTGCATGAAATAAACCTTCCATTTCATATGTTAACATTATATTACATAATTCTATGGCTGCTGCGGATCGAGATTGTGATAAATCTTCAACACACTAAAATTAAATTAAATTTATTACATATTATTATTTATTATATGAGTATATAGAAAAAATTTTTTATTTAATGAAGAAATTAAATTATACTTCTTTTGCTAATAATTCTGCATTTGAACATAAAGGTTCTGGTATCCGTGGACGTCGCCTTTGTAATACCGCTGAACGTATGGCTAATGCTTTTGCTATACTTTGTCCTAATAATAAATTTTGTGTTGATGTTACACGTTGAGCAAGTGTATTTAAACCATGTTTACTTAATGTTATTTGTAGACTTTGTAATGCCGTCACAAGTTCATTATAACCTTAAAATTGAAAGAGAATAAAACATATATTAAATATAGTTGACCAAAATTGACCGATAAATACGAAGAATTCTAAAATTTCAATCGGATAGCAAATTTGAAGAATTTCTCAAAACTGTTGGAAAAATAGCAAAATCTTTAGATATTTCAACGCTTAATTTACTTCAGAACTTATAGGTTACGTTGCCGTTAAAGTTAAAGCCGACAATATTATTATATAATAGTGTCACAACGAAAGTTTGTAAGATTGCAGGATGCAAGAAAACCCTTTCAAGTTGAATTTTATTAAAAACTATTTAATCCCAAGTAACAATGTATCATAGAATAAGAAAAGATTTAAGTAATTGGACGCATATAAGACAATATTTCATGTAATAAAACTATTCATCGAATTCGGTTTATTTATTAAATGGTTAACATGAACTTCAAAATTTATTTTGTATTACCCAAATACACATCCAATGTTTCGTGCACATCCATATTTTTTCTGGTAAAATTAAAAATTTTACATTTGGTAATATTTGGAATTGATTTATTCATAATACACCGAAATTATGAATAGAACCATCCTATAACAATTGTGCATACATTTTAACATCATCATCAAAAATCTAACATTTCGAGAATTTAAAGATGAAAGGAAGTTCGTTTAAATATAAAGCAAACAGTATATTGGACCCAAATGACTACCTGGAGGAAAACCAGACATTGCAAGAAATTTTTAGATAAGTAATTATTCAGCAATATACGAACGCAATGACAATATAAGTTAATGATGTACATATGAAGCAATCCAAGTAATAAAATAACTCTAACACAATCATGTTTTACATTACAAAAATACTGAAATTATCAGTTTATTGTCTCAACTTGACAGTATATATATATATATAGGTTTGTTGTAATCAGTTACATCATTTTTAAATGAATGATTCCGCCGCATTTAGAATGCGTGGCAAAAGGCTGTAGTGGATTCTATTATACGTAATTATTAACGAAACACCTAAACAACAGATCAATAAATTTCAGATAATGTTCAAACAATTTTATTTGATTCTTTTTCTATATAGAATATCGGGGCAAATTTTCGATACGGTTCGGCTCTTATATATATATATAACATTATATATATTTTCCCTCTCATAAAGTTAATTTTTTCGTAAACATTTAATTAATATTTATTATATAACAAAACGGGTATATGGATAACAACAAAATGACTAGATTAAATTACAATGTCAATATTTTGGTACATAATAGATAGCATACATATACCATAATTACATATTATAAAAAATAAATAAATGATGAAATGGAAAGAGAAAATTATTGTATTGTATATATTTTATAAAAGAATTTTTAAATATTGGTATATAAAAAAATAGTACTAATATTGAATATACTAATATTTTTTAAACAATTATATACTATATACGACAACGGATTTCCTGACATATATAATACATATGAGTTATTAAAATTTCATTTAACATATATACGATCGATACAAATACTATCTATATATAAACAATAACAATAAAATTTAGTTATTTATACAATAGAGACAAACAAAAACTTACCATTAATATTTTCAAATTTTTCATCATCTGCATATGCATCATTTTCAATACCATAAGTTTGTTGTTTTTCATGTACAATTGGACCATCTTGTAATGCTTGTAATTTACGTGAACCACGTAAACTAGCACGCAGAAACTCATTTTGTTGTGCAATACGTTCCTCTTCTTCTCGACGCCGTTTTAATTGTTCCTATACATAAATTGAATAAATATAATTTAAAAAATATCGAAAAATTATATAATATATATTTAAATGTGAAAATTCTTTTTAATTTAATTTATGTGTAGGTGTAAGTATAAGTTATTTATTCAGCATTCCGTAGAAATAAATTAAGTTATATTACTTGGAATTGTTATATAAATAATAAATTTATATATTCTTTCGTAGTTTGCAAAATTGCACGTAACGAGATCACGAACGAGAACATTTGGAAAATCGGTTACTGAGGTGGACGTTGTGTTTAACGCCACCGCATTGACGTCGGTTATTGATTATAAAAATTTCAGTGTTGTAATAAAAAAAAATTTAGCAATTCTCATAAAAATACTCGAAGATTGTCAAGAAAATAAAATTTAAATATATGAGAATTTTGGAATCTCGAAAAATTAAATAAAAATACATTATAAACAATTAGATTGTATACATTAGTTATAAATATAATTAAATAAATTATTTAAAAAAAAATAAAGCGTGACTTATGGGTACAGCCAATAGTGCACAAGTTCAAGCAAATGTTCAACCAATATTTTGCTATCTCAACCATCCAGTATATGGTCAACAACAATCAGTACAGCTCCAACAACTACATCCGGTTGTATTTAACCATCGGCATCTTTATCAACATTAAATACCCCAACAACTCCTGGTTATAATAAAAACCTTTTGGGAATCCAATCAAATACTTTGCAATTGTCAATGCACTATGATAAGAAATTCTACCATACGCAACGACATACAGATATGCTCTGTTAAAAAAAAAAAAAAGAGAAGGCATCCAGTACCAGATATACGTCAACAGATTGCGGTTAATAAATATGTTACTTGATGCTGATAAAAACCCAAATAGAATATTAATAATAATATATTACCTACTAGATTTCAACATTAGTTGACAAATTTAAGAAATACTAAAGTGTTTTAGGTGTTTTAAGAAAATAGCGAGAGGTAAATTAATTAATGGATTTTCTGCTCACATGCTAATTTAATATGTCATTCAATTTATTAACATCTGTTAATGTATTCGTATTTAATATCATTATTTAAACAGATAGATTTAAATAAGTTTATATATAAGGTTGTCAAATATCTCCCTTCCGCCTTTTTGTCTTTTTAATTTCGCGGCTATGTACAAAGCGCTACAGAGCTCGTATCTGGCAACACTGTACATAATTTGAAAGCTCTTGACATAACAAACAAAACGACGCTATGTATGATTAGTTTGGATATTGCGTTCAACAGTTATAGACGTGTAAACATGGAGTTCACTAACGCCGAAATTCGCGCTATTTTAAAGTTTTCCTTCGTTAAAGGCAAATCCGCTAGAGAAACGTTCCGTGAGATTAATGGTGTTTTGGGGGATGGTACTCTATCACTTCGAACCGCGGAGGAATGGTTTCGACGATTCAGAGCCGGTGAAAACGACACCATGGATAAGCCAGCCGGCGGAAGACCTGTGACGACAAATACCGATCAAATCATAGAATACATCGAGTTAGACCGGCATGTGGCATCTCGTGACATCGCCCAGGAGATGGGAGTTAGTCACCAAACCATTTTAAACCATCTGCAGAAGGCTGGATACAAAAAAAAGCTTGATGTTTGGGTGCCACATGAATTAACAGTGAAAAATCTAATGGACCGAATTTCCATTTGCGAAATGCTGCTGAAACGGAACGAACTCGACCCATTCTTGAAGCGGATGGTGACTGGCGACGAAAAATGGATCACATACGACAATATCAAGCGAAAACGGTCGTGGTCGCAGGCCGGTGAATCGTCCCAAACAGTGGCCAAGCCGGGATTGACGGCCAGGAAGGTTTTGCTGTGTGTTTGGTGGGATTGGAAGGGAATCATCCACTATGAGCTGCTCCCATATGGCCAGACGCTTAATTCTACCATCTACTGCGAACAACTGGACCGCTTGAAGCAGGCGATCGACCAGAAGCGTCCAGAATTGGCCAAAAGGAAGGGTGTAGTGTTCCACCAGGACAACGCCAGACCACACACTTCGTTGATGACTCGTCAGAAGCTACGGGAGCTCGGATGGGAGGTTTTATCGCATCCACCATATAGCCCGGACATAGCGCCAAGTGATTACCACCTGTTCCTGTCCATGGCGAACGCCCTTGGTGGTGTAAAGTTGATCTCAAAAGAGGCTTGTGAAAAGTGGCTGTCCGAGTTCTTCGCAAATAAGGAGGGGGGCTTCTACGAGGGAGGTATTATGAAGTTGCAGTCTAGATGGAAACAGATTATCGAACAAAACGGCGCATATTTGAACTAAATCCGATTACTGTAACACTTTTTATAAAGCATTGAATAAAGAGCAAAAAGGCGGAAGGGAGATAGTTGACAACCTAATATATATAAGTAATGAAAAAAAATAAATAAATATTCTTTCGTACACGTAATAACCGCATTCAAATACATTCCAATAACACATTGTTGTGTATAGCCTACATAAAAACAAATATTTACGTATCATATATATGTAAACAATAAAATTGTTATGCGTATACGTTAACGCAAGTGGATTTTATACTTGTTTTTCTGATTATTTTAAAAATTGAAAATCATATACAAAATAATATACATTTTCTGTCTGCCACAATAATGCAGATACATGTTTTTGTATTGTATATAGGTTATTTTTTTAATTATACATGTTTATTTTTTTAAGCAAATATATATACAATATATTATTATAACATTTAAAATATACAACAAACTAAAAAAAAAAACCAAATGAATAAATACAACCCAATTATTTTATCAAAATTAATTAAATTTTAAATTCAATTCTTCTGTAGTTTTTGTTTTTTTTTTTTATATTATTTGTATCACTCGTACTTGTATTATATTATACAAAAAAACACTTTATTTATAAACAAACAAGTATTAAATATGAAAAAAAAAAAAATAAATATATTTAAACATTTACCTCTAAAAGATAATAAAATATTGATAAATTTTATTATGATACCCCATAATTAAACTGGTATTCAAGAATTAATTATTAAGTATTTAGCCATATGTGCTCACATTTAATAATACAAATGTCGTATATTTATATATATATTGTAGCGAAAGTATGTATAATATTTGCATATACAAAACTGTATAATTATAATCAAAATGAATCATCATTCAATATTATAAGATGAAAAACAAGTTATACTATATGTAAATAATTAATAAATTCTTTAAAAATATACATATGTAAATATTCTTATCAAAATATAATATGATACTAATAAAATAATAATTGCGCACGAATTATTCTACGAATCGTATAATTTCTAAATTTATGTAATATTTATTATTTCTATTCAAAAATATAATAATTACATTATTATAATTAACATATAAATAATGAAAATGAATAGGAAACTAATTAGCACATTCATTTCTAACATGTGTGTTAATTGTGGTTGTGCGGTTACTTATACATTCGTAATAATAAGAATACGCAACAAAATATAAAATATATAATATAAAATATAAGATTTCATCTTATTATTGGAGCTTTTAAAATTCCATTTTATTACTGAAGCTTTTTAAAAATTCCATTAAATAAAATATGTATATGAGCATTTCAACAAACACATAATAAAACAATATAGTAATATTTATTATGAAATGTTAAAGTTTTGCATGCAAAAGATATGATCACTATGTGTGGATACATTAAACTAAAATCAAATTAAATATTTATTAAATTTTAGTTGTACATAATGACTTAAAACTTTTTGTGCATTGGTTTATTTAAGAAATAAAATATAAATTATAAAATATATTCAGTATAATATTCAAATTAATTCAATACCATCAGTTTGCATATAAAAAAAATGATAAATTGGAAAAATATATATTATAACATGTAATTGCCTGTATATCTATATATTAACTATATATATATTATTATTATATACAAAAGAAGATGTAATTTAACACATTTATTCTTGTCTTTTAAATGTACATGGGATTATTTGCTTTTGGACATAAACTGATTACACAAAAAATTATACATCAATTAAAATAAACCCTTTCCCTTTTATAATAAACTTAATTTATATATTATTATTGGGTAGGAAGGTACCTAGACCTATACCTATAACATTATTATATATAGTATACTATGACAGAAATGAAACATTAATTATAGTAGTAAAATAATGGATTACTATTTAAAGTATTACAAAAAAGTAAATTAGTTAAAATAGTAAAACTTTAAATATTATGTAAATGTTAATATAAGTAAATTTAAAAATTTTTGTGTTGCACATATAGTAACCCAGTGGTACTTTTTGTATTAAGTTCAAATTACTTCAATGAATGCATACATAAATTATAACTACTTCCAATTTCATGAATGAATTCACCAGCAAATTTGTTCTGTACAAATGAAAAATCTAATCATTCCGAACGCATGAACAACTCATTTAGATAAGAAGTACTTACCACATCTCTGTACAAAAGTAATCTAGAAAGTTTTTTTTTTTTGTACTACCCCATACGGAATGATTTATCTATATTGTACTGTAATGAATGGTATATGGTAGAAAATATATGCTCATTACATTATAAATGAACGCATGTTAACGTTTAATTGATGGAAAATATTTGATTAAATTAATAATTAACTTCTTATATTGATGCGATAGATATCCAATATATTCAAATATCAAATATCTAAATTAAAATAATGCATATTGAAATGCATTTAAGATGTGTGAAAGCATTCGTATTGTTGGTTAACACAAATTTATAGATTCATTTCGAATCAAAATAATACTATTATTTTTAATATGGAAACAGAAAAAATTACCTTTTGATGTAACAGTCGAAATGAATTTGAAAAATATAAATTATTATCGACGCCATCACTAATAGAATTATTGGTATTATTGTTATTATTGTTATTATTGTTATTATTATTATTATTATTATTACTTATATTATTATTATTATTATTATTATTATTATTATTATTATTATTGTTATTATTTTTGATAGTATTGTCTGTTGTCACCATTTTTTTATTTTTATTATTATTGTTTATATTATAATTTTTACATTTATTATTATGTTTAACCTTGAATGTTAAATAGATTTCTATTTCTTCGTATTTAAAATTATTTATTTAATATACATATACTATTTAAATAAATAAATAAATAAATAAATTTACACTTAAAAGAATAAATAATGGCAAATGGTATTATGTATAAAAAAAAAAAAAATAAATATCTATTCAATATAATTTGAAAAAAGTAGACATAAAATATAATAATTATTTAATAATTATGAAGTTTTTATGAAATACAATATAATAATACATATGAACACAACACACACACACAAATCCAGACACAACGTATTAATTAAACCAAACAACGCAAATTACAAAAGAATGTTTTTAAATAAATATCACGTTCATATATACCTAAATAAATTATAAATCGTCGCGATTATAATAAAATTAAAATAATTTCTTTTACTATACGCAAAAAATATATAAATAATGATATATTAATACCAAATAATACGACTAATTGTTTTCTTATTCCATTCTAATTATTTATTTTTTTTTCATTCATTCAATAATGTATTTATAGAGAAAATAATATAAAATATAAATTATTAACACAAAAATATGGATACAATAATCTATTAGAAAAATATGATCTAATCGTTTTAGATTAAATTGTATTAGTAGTTATAGGAGCTGTGTATTAATATTTAATAAAACATCAGATATACACAGATTAACTTTAAACTTAAACACATATAAAATGTTGTGATAATGATAATGATGATATAATCAGTATATATACCATTTAATTTGATAAGCTTAGAAATTATAAAACAAAAACAATGCATATCATCGCGCTATTATTTATTTATGAAATATGAGTAATGCATCCATCAGAGAGAGATTAATAACAATTTTCAAAAAAATATTCCACATTCAATATAAATTCAATAATAATATAAACAAATAAATATGTAAATTAAAATTATATGTGGAAAACACTTTTATTATTTTACACACATTATCATATATAAAATATAATTTATATTTAAAAATTTATATAAATTAAAAGCAAAATTTATAATCAACTACTAGCGCGCATGGTGATAGTATTTAGTTTTTTTAATTTTTTTTTTTTGTTAATTCAATTAAGTGAAAAAAAAACCACAACAATGCTTTGATATAGTTTTATATTTGCAGATACAAACTATTTAAATATATATATTTATTTGAACTGTTCGTGGCACTATATATATATTATATATTTACTTTCACAATATATATAATTATTAATATAATTAATAATTATAATTTATTTTTTAAATTATTTATTCAGACACCTATAAATTATGAAAAGATATGCGACTGCAATATTTTCTCTGACTAGAAAAATGGAAGTTAGAATAATTACTAAATGTATCCTGTAGAAAATTGTATTATTTTCTGTCATATAATATACAATTTCATTTTACATAATATTTTGTTTGTCCATTACCACCATCATCATCATCATCATCATCGTCGTCGTCGTAATAAAAACGTGTATATTTTGTCATATACATTTTTATTTTTCAAACAAATATTAACATATATATAAATAAAAAATTATGCCTTCATGTATGTGTACAGGTAAATATATATATAAATACAGGTAAAAATGATAGCTTACACATATACCCAAACACATATATTTACCTCTTCTTCTACTCGTTGTAAAATAATAAATAAATAATAATACAGTCAACTTGTATTTATCACAATTTCCATTTATCAACACTTTAGCCCGGCTTAATATAAGTGGTTCTTTTTTTGTGATTCAAATATGAATTTACATATTCCCCGTATGTGTTGACTTTTGAAATATTCAATTTAGCTGTGAATATTTTTTTCCCCTAATATCATCGGTTAAATTTCCCATTCCCCACAAATGTTCTATTGACTCATATATGATTTATAAAATAATACAGAAAGACGTGTGCAAAGTGCTGACAAAACCATAAATATTAATTATTATATTAATTTATTTATTGTTACTGAAATCAGTAATTTTTAATAAAAACAACCATTTTTGTAATCAACACACAACACAATGAGAAATTGTTTAATTAGTCAAAATTTAAACTGTATAAAAACTAGAATATTAAATTAGTTGAACCGTAATGACAAAGAAAACATTAAAACCCACCGACATTACGATAAATAATAGTTGACTGTATTCTCGTATAAATACTAAAATATATATTTTATTATATACTATAGTATTTTTAAGTGTTGAGTAAATGTTTAGTCTTATATAGTCCACCATATATACTATTCACCTGAATGTTATACATAATGAATGTAGATAATACTACTCATGGCACAAGTGAAGTATATAACAAAACAACTTATATATTGACATAATAGAAAAAAAAATATACGCGTATGTATATAAAAAATGTGTTAATTGTAAGATAAATCAACTAACGTAGAAATAATTCACATATATATATATATTAAACGAGAAAATTTGTATAACTATTATAAATATATTATATACAACCATAAACGACTTTATACGAGTATATATATATATATGTATACCGAAAAACAGCATCATACGGTAAGTATCAAGAATTTGAATAAGATCTCGTTGTTTCATCAATAGAATTGAAATGACAGCATATGTTATTCCGAAAAAGTGGACAAATAATATATATTTTTTCCATAGCGTTAAACATGTCGAATTTGGAGACAAGAAGAGATCTACGGTGACCCAGCTCTATCAAAAACCACAGAGATTAGTTACGATGCTTATAAAAATAATGATTTTGTTGTTTAAGATAAAGCACGTTCTGGCGCATCGAATTAAAGATAAAGAATTGAAAGCATTACTCAATGAAGATCCATGTCAGACGAAACATGAACTTGTAGAATCATTAGGAGTTGATGGCATAACAGTTTTATCGTATCGTGACTGTTTCATCAATATTGACGGCAAAGTCGAACAACGATGGTGCCACACTCTTGCTCTATATTTTGGTGGAATCAGCTGGGTGTACTGTATTATGATCTCCTCAAATGTAAAGCATGAATATCGCTATCGACTATACAATTTTTAGATTTGAGTCGAACCTTGCAGGAAAAACGGCTACAATACGTGGAGAGACAGGAAAAAGTAATTTTGCTCCATAATAACGCACGGCCACATGTTGTGAATTCGATGAACACCTACTGACCCATAACCTGACTGAGCAGTACTTAATTAATTTTTATGACGATGCCAAAAAATGGCTCGATTAGTAGATAACCTTAAATGATGAGTAGTTCTTTCGCCATCATATTCGTTGTTTTAATGACATGTTCTTTGCTAATTTTTTTTAAAATAACTCAGTCATTTCAAAAAAAAAAAAAAAAAAAAAAGCAAGAACTTATTCAAGGTAAGAAAATACCGGTGATATCTATATTGTGTGGACTTAACAATTTAATTATATAGATCTTCTTTCATAAGTTTCAAAATCTGTATTAGATTTGTTATTTAATGATATGAAAATGTATAGATATGCGTAATAATAGCAAAACAAACTAATGAAATTCGCAGATTATCTTACAATTTTCAGAGAAAATAATATCACATTGGCGTGGTATACGCATTCACATAACGAAGAAATGCCTAAAAATTATCATAGTAACATTATATAAAATTTACACAGTTTTCCAAACGCCACCACACTCTGCATTCGAGAGTACATAACAAACTCACCAATAATTTATGAGCAATTATCAAAAGATAGATGTTTGCTTCATTCCATAATTTTTTTTAGTGAATAATTGTGTGTGTGTGTACAGATGCAGACATTGTTAAACTCTTGAGTATAGGCACCCAACAAAATTATATTATTATATATTATTAAAATACATATTTATACCAGAAAATTTCTCATTCAACGATCACCAAATCTTTTACCATGAATGCTAACCACTATGCGCTATTAAGTTTTGTATGGTAAAAGTTATATGAAATTATTATGAAAATTTAAAACTAAAAAGTGTATAACGAATATATATATCCATTTGAATAAAGTAATCAAATGTGTGAAGTTAACTCAACAGAAATGAATTTGCCAATATATGTATTATGCACGTACTCAATAATATACCCATATATATATATAGTACATGTACGTATTAGTACACCTTTTGTAATGACGTTGATGATGTGATGATATATAAATAAATTGCCATATAATATTTATTTTTATATTTTGTTTTTGTACAAATTTATACTCATATTATGGTACAATAATTTTTATAAACGGACACATTGAAAAACAATATGGTTTATTTGTTAAAAATAGGGTGCTTTAAAGTTTAATTTATTTTCTACAAGGATATTGTATTATTTATTAAAATTAACATAAAAATTATATATTTCGGAAATAAACAACAATTTTATTCCAATTGGATTACTTTAATATATTTGATATGTGGTAAAATGCGTTTAAATATTTCCACTGTTAGAAATTTATAATTTTCCATATGGTAACAACAATAGGTAAATTAAATGAGAAAATGATCAATATAGCATTTAAATTTATAAGACATTAAAAGTATATATAATACAATATTTATTATTAAAGTTAAAATATTAATGCGTGTAATGTTGTCAATTTGATTGAATTATTTCTCATACAAAAAAAAAAAAAAAATAAAAGAAACTGTATTGAAAAGATCTTCTAAATTCAATATGTGAATTTGTGAGTAATGTAATTTGAAATAAATCAATGTGGTAAAATAAAATATTATCCATTCGTCGTACTCGTATACTATGTTATATACGACTAACCTAAGCAAAATGATAAATACATATATCTTGTTTTCCTTCTGTATTTATTGATTTATGTTATGTTTATCTACCAAAAAGAAAATATATATATATATATTTCAATTATATATCAATATATGCGGTATAACATGTCAATAAGCTAAAAATGTACATTGATAGATCTCCAAAATGTATTTTCAATTAACACCCTATACATAATATATAAATGTAAAAAATTAGTTACGAATAACAACTTTACCATATACCAATATATGCTCATATATAATATATATACGGTTCGATCCAAAAATTATTGAAATTTTTGAAATTTTCTCACCCCATATACAATATATAGATATTCGATTGAATATTTATCATGCACCTGATGTGGCGTCGATATTCGGACACATATGTTAATGGCATCTATACTTAGTATTAATAGTTTTACTATATAATAACAAAACAAAAAATAAAAGCTACATTACAAATCAGGGAAGTTGCCGGAATATATGTCCGTGGTTTAAAACAATTTTAACGAATATTTTGCTTGCAAGGAAAAAATGTGTCTGCAAAATTCAATTCGAAATTAATATTATATAACATAAAGTTTAACGTTAAAAAGTTTCGCGTAAGAAAATGATAAATATATAACAATCGTATCGTAAGATTTATCTCGCCCAGTATATAAATATATCTAATATTCCCCATTATGAAGAGAATCGCATATAACGCTGCTGACCGAGCTATAAATATCAAAAAGGAGATTTTAAAATTTGTAAATACTTTAGCGTATTTTATATGTACGACTACTTTAAATTCGGGTAGGAGAGATGGCGGAACGCACATTATATAATTTTTTACATACAACAAATTTTTGTAAATAAATAATAATTCCAAGAATTTTTTGATCAAACCTACTATAAACTGTAAGTCATTTATTTTCTCTCTTATTAATTTCAGACAACGAACAAAACAATCTATCTACCAACCTACACCACACCATACAATAACAATATACTATACATTCACATATAAATTGTTTATTTTTATTTACCAGCATGACAGTATATGTATATTTTTTGTTGTTGGTTAGTCTTCTAACAAAAAATAAAAATGCATATAAAATCTAAATAAAACTTGCACATAAATTGTTAATAAAATTGTATATGTATGAATATTGTCGTATACATATACACATTTAATATTTCACCTTCCTTAGTTGTTTGTCATTCAACTTGCATGTATCCTTGTATATTTTTATAATCAACTGCAATTCATAGAGAAAATATATATATATATATTTGCTTTTTATAACTATTTATATACTCATTGGTATAACTGAATAATATACGTTAACACATTCATCAACAAATTGTAGTAGCTGTTGTTATTTTTAATTTGAAACATTATTTACGTATGTACAATAACATTTGAATTAAAGCAGTGAATACAAAATCATCAAAGCTTTCAGTAAAGTTGTTCTTCATGCGTATATATACACGGTTATAGTTAATACAAATATTGAATAAGCACATCGCATATTTTTAAAAAATTACTATACACAAATTTTACATAAATGAAACAGTTCTCATTGGTAAATGTCGCATTCAGCACATTTTAAGCTAATCGTGGGTGATCCGTAAGTAAAAAAATGTACAAAAATAATCCTCCATTATCAAAAAGTATAGAGTGAGGCTCGACTAAGATTGACACGGAATCATATCCAGATGGTCTAACATATTATTGACATAATTTTTGTAAAATTAATCATGTCTGAATGAATCGTGTTGATTTGGCAGGATTTTTGTGGAACAAACAATACGCCTGTGCGTGACATATTAAAAAAGTATTATAGAATATATAAACTGAAATTGGATCACATATTAATACAATTTATAGCAAAGAATGTTGGTGATAACTCGATATTCGAACAAGATAACACAACCATTAATTGTCCCTCACTGTTCGGTGATTGGTTTGCAAGCAAAAATATATAATTTATGGATTGGCCGGCTAGAAGTTGAGGATCTGAAACCCATCAGACATTTATAACGTATATAACATATATGTAAAATATATATTACAAAGTACATTATCAGAGTTAGGGTTAATAACATAAGTAACGACAGACGAAACGACATCACAAACATTTATCTTAACTAAACAAAAAATCATATATCATAAAAAGAAGTTATAATGAAAAATGATATCAAGAAAATTATTATATATGTAAAGAAATATTTCTATATAGAATTTTCATATTTTTTTTTCATTAACTTACAATTACAAACACACACACACACACACACACTGACAGTAATTGTAATAGAAAAATGACGATTCTCTTTATTATCGTTATATAAACTATAAGAAAAAAAAAACCATTTTAACCAAACAATATAAAACCTTTAAATTTAAATTGAACATATTATTCTATATAAGTTTATGAAAGAAAATATAAAATAAAGTGAAAATTCTATTCATTAAAAGAAAATGCAAACCTTTTGATATTTATATACGCCATATAAAAATTATATATATTGTACAATTTTATAGCAAATATAGCTATCAAAAGATGAATAGCTTTTATATTTCAACTATAAAAACAAAATTCTAAAAATTATTATTCTTTATATTTAAAACTATATGTATTATAGGTGTGTGGGTGAAGGTGTGTGTGTGTGTGTGTGGTATGATAAATAGAAATATCCTATATTATTCTTGTTCATTCCTTTAAAATTTAGAAAAAAAAAACATACACACACAAATAAAGAAAATAGATCTTTTCATACTTCGTCGTATTATTATAAAGAATTTTTTTTATTCACCATTTATGTGTATATTTTTTATGGTTTTATCGTAAATAATAGTGTCCTTTAATTTGGACAGTTTGTATAAAATACTATTTAAATGTAAGCAATAGATAAAGTCATAAAATATCCTTAATTTATTATTAAGAATTTTTTTATTGATGTCATAAGAAAATTAATAATATCTTATTGAAAATGACAACGCTAAAAGAGAAAAAACAAGATCAAAATACTTGTAATGTATGAATCATTTCCTTTTTTAATCATAATAATTATATTGTTTACTATTTATTTATTTATAAACAATGCTAAAATTTAAATATAAATATACAATAAGATTGTAAGAGAATATAATTACAATATATTTATATATATATATATGTGTGTGGGTGGTATTATTTCTATGATATATATTATTGATCAAAATTTTTATGAATTAATTTACTTTTAAATATATTGTAATATAAAAGTGAATGAATAACTACTCTGTACTTAATAATATATACTCATATAGACATAAATTGCAGGCTATTGATCTGTAGGTATACACACTATATATACATTTATATTATAAATATCAATCCTATAAATGAACATATATACAATATAATACATATATTATAATTAAATAAATAATATTATTGTAACAATGAAATTTTAATGCAATTATGTATGCATTAATATTAATTTTAATGGTATATTTAGTTTTTTTTTTAGATACAATTTAATGTACGGCGGCAGTGTACACCGGAAATATACAAGTAAATTTTCAATGCATCAATAATATTATGAATATAGGTATGTATAGTTAGGTATAGCCCATCCGAAAAATAATAATTGTGATATAAAATATATATAAAAAAACATCTCGTATGTAATAATGTAATAATATAATAAATTAAATTTCTGCTATATATTTTTCATACTTTTGAATACTACACCAAAGTAAATGTTTAAACCCATCACAGTTTGAGAAAATTTATGAATTTCATAGTGGCATACAGTATACTCAACAAATGTAGTGAAAAATTAAATCAATGTCAAACCCATTACTAAATACAAAAGTTACACAAACTCATAGATAAATAAAAATTGAAAAAGATAGAATAATATCAATTATAAACAAAGTAAATAATAAAATGATAATGTAGTGAAAAATGACAAGCGAATATATATATATAATCGTTTAGTTTAGTCATCAGACATAGAATTATCGTTCGGACTGTTGTCCTTCACCATTATGATTGTTTACAAATAGTGCTTAGGGTGAATGCCACGACTAACGAAAATTATCAATATTATTGACTTATATTTTAAAAAGAAAAATTTTTATTTAAATAAATTATGATCGTATCATATAATGAAAAGAAATTGTATGCGGTAAAGGAGTTTTTATAGAAATGTGTACCATATAATTTAATAATTTTTAAACTATAAAATTTCCTTGCAAATATATTGAGAGAAATAAAGTAAAAGATTTACTTAATCCGTTGTCTTATTTAGTGTTCGTCAAATTTAAAATTATTTCTTCAATGTTATAAGTTATTTTATATTAAAATAGTGATAAAATGTTATTTACATAACAAAAAGCATTCACATTGTATGTTAAACATTACTCACACTAAGCATTATTTTTTATGTTTCAATTGAGAGGAAAACTGTGTGTGCCTTAAATTTAAAAGACAATTATATATCGATATTTTTTTCAATGATGACAATTTTATTATTAATTTAATATATATGATTAATATTACTATATAAAATGATTTATGTGGTACATGTAATGTGATTATTTGCAATAACATTTTCTAAATTAATAAACACGATCATAAAAACATGATGCTATTATATTATGTATTTCAATTACTGAATCATTCATCAATTAAATATTAAATTAATAACTTTATTTATAAATAGGATATTGTTATTTTGGTATAAAGTGGATATCAATTAAAATTTATGTACATACTAGGATAAATAATAAATTGTGTGCGGCATTTATTATATAACCTTTAATTAATATATGGTAAGGTAAACCCGACGCCATCGCATCGTCACAAATGTTATTTTATTTTTAAAAATTTTGTACACTGTCTTAGAAAATTAAGTTAATTGTATACGGAGTAGCAAAGTATATTTTCGAATCAAAAGAATATTATAATATCATTATTTTTTGCCAGTTTTTAGACGTTTTATCTATATAAACACATAATAAAAGAGATTTTACAGTACTAATAATGATATGATGACTTAAAATATTAGGAGGATTGCCGGTTCTACCCCCATATAACATTAAAGTACATATATTATAATATACTATAACCATAAGTTTAAATGTGAAAAGTGTAATAAAAATAAATAAACGATTTGTTGTCATTATATTTATTATTAAATAAATGACTTACTTAATCTAGTTTTACTTGTGGTATGGTCATGTTTTATGATTATAATTATCTTTTAGAATAATTAAGCCTATTTAAAACCCTAGAAAAATTCTCAGATAATAAAATATAGATAAATGTATATCTTTTTTTTTTCTTTACACATATAAAATGTAGTCTTTTTTACTAGATATTTAGTTTTTGATAAGAAAATTAGTTGAATGGTAAAAAAAGAACTAAATAAATATAAATAGAAAAACTGAAACGGATATAAAAATTGTACACGGTAAATTAAAATTTACTATTTGGAAAATTTCAGTAATAAAACTTATATAGTTTTTAGTATAGAATTGTAGTTTTTATATACTATATAAGAAAATCGAACAATTTTCCCTATCATGTATTTATGATCTTTTTACTGCACTAGTTAATATCCGGATGATAATTTTACTAATGAAATTTTCTTCGTATACGAAAACATAAATAATTTTATGTTTGTACTTTCTCAAATTTGTAATTTAATACCTTCGTTCGTTTTTTTTCGTTTTTTGTTTTTACAACAAAATCCGTTTCCGTATTCCCCAAAAGACTAACTAAACAACACATATTAAATATTTTATACATTACATATAGAGAATATAATATAATTACTTTGAAAGTTTATTATAGTATAGCATTTCTCTTCACAAAATTACAAACAAAACTATTATCAGCATCATCAGCATCATCATCATCTGCAGCACCATCATGAGACTCATAAAACCGTAGTTGTTTACAAAGAAAAATAATTTTCATATCAACATAAAATTATTAATGTAATTTCCTTAAGTGTATATATGTGAAACAGAAAATTGTGTGTACAGAGTTTTTAATATCAACGTGATAAAAATTTCAAGATATGCATATATATAACTTCAATGTGTTGTATTGTGTATTAATAATGTATATAATGTATATAACATTATATACGATATAAGTACAAAAATAAAAGGTCAAAATATGGTAAACAGGAGGAAAAATAATTATTTATGTATGCAAAATAAATTATATATAATATAATGTTATAACAAATAGACACTTACCTCATATTTTTTAATACTAATAAGTTGTTCAGATGTTGGTTCAACAATTTGAGCAATTTGATTATTTGGTGATGTATTTAATTGTGGCAATTGATTTGTTGTTGATAAAGTTGTGGTAATTTTTCGGTCTGGAACTTGTGGTGCCGGCGAACGATTCACTAATCGACCATCTTTTTCAATACGCAAATGATCACGAGGCGGTGGTACCGGACGAACAGATCCATTTAACTGTAAATAAAATAAAACGAAAAATAAAAATATAATTAAAAAAATAATCATTTTAAAATAAATATTATAAATTTTAAATTAATAATAGCACCATCACCAAATACAATAAACTACATCTTATAATATATTTTTATATGTAATTAATATCACTAATTAGTAATTATAGTAATTATTCTAAATACATAATAATTAATAACTACATAAATATATATAATCCGGTTAAAAACTATCAAATGTATAAATAAAAAAAGAATGTTTCTATGACAATTCATCAATTTCATGTGTGAATAAAATTTTAACAAAAAATACTATCAACAATTGAAAAACTTTTATTAATTTGAAATAATTTAATAATAAAAATTATCTGTTGAGTTATGTTTAACTTCTATTATTTAAGTATTGAAGATTTTTTTTTAATGAGTTATCATATTGCATTTAAAATAATTAATTTAAACCGAATGATAGTCTTTAACGGCGGATTACAAGAAATAATTTAAAATTTTATACAATAAATTAATTATAAATATAAATAAAAGAAAATTTATTAATTTATATTACACATTATTATTTAAAAACAATTTTATATATTAGAAGACCTTACTCGCAATTTTCAATTCTATAATGCATATGTATTTTGTTGTTGTTGTTGTTGTGGTGGTAGAGAAGCAGTCAATAATATTAGAATGTCCACGAAGATGGGTAGTAAAAACTTATTATTTTTTTTTTTCATTTTCCTTTAACTTTTTATTTTTTATTGAAATGTATAATGATTTGAAATGAAATGAGTCGTGAAATGAATGAAGGTGAAATGAAATAAAATAAAATGATATAAAAATAACAACAACAAAATGATCTCAAATAATAATACATAACAAAAAAAAAAAATAGAATAAAACTAATAAATTGCGGCAAACCGAAAACATAATAATAAATATAAAAATAAATAAATTATATAGAAGGTTATTTATTTTAAGAAAAATATAATAAATTAGAAATTAGAAAAACTTTTTCTATACAAAAATTATATGCGAGACATTTATTTGCAAAAAATTCAAAGAATAAACAAACAAAAATGCTATCTTTTATTATTTGTTAGATTTATTGTATTATTGTTATATGTAGAAAATGTGGAAGAAAAGTGCAATATTTTGCAATTCATCCTTAAAATATCATTTTTTTGTATTTAATGTTTAATGTACGTTATTTAATTTAGTAACAAAAACAATGCAATTTAATAAATTGAAGTACATACTTCAAAACCTGTGCTTTTTCTATTGGTTCTTTTAATATTGCATTGATAATTAAATGATTGCGTATTTTTTTATGGAAATATTTATATAACCACATTTTTTCATATAACTAAAATAACTTTAATGGTTAATGTGTTTTCCTTTTTGTTCTATGTCCTTTTTTCATGTTTTTGAAAACTTCATGGACCCTTGATTATATAGAACTTCTGCGGTCGATATCAGTAAAATAAAAAATTGATCCAAGTGCGTTTTTACATCATCTTTAAAAGTAAAATTCTTATCATTCAAGAAATTATGCAAAAAACTATATAAATGGTAATCTGATGGTGCAAGATCACGATTGCATGGTGTGTGCATAGTAACATATTCCGATGTAGCTTCAATAATATTAATCGAGTGATCAAATGTGTCTGGTGGAAGACAATAAGTTTTCAATTTGCCAATTCTAAGCACTTTTCGTACATTCCATTGTGTTCAGTAACCATATATATCTTAGACATTTTGTACATGGT
Organism: Bibio marci; assembly: GCA_910594885.2. Classification (NCBI taxonomy): domain Eukaryota; kingdom Metazoa; phylum Arthropoda; class Insecta; order Diptera; family Bibionidae; genus Bibio; species Bibio marci. Next base: position 37,167,692 of record OU343116.1, read on the forward strand.
GAGAAAAAAAGTGGTATAAAAATTCGTATTTGTATAACTTAGGAGAGAGTAATTTAAAAAACATTAAATAGGTCCTTTTTTTCATAAAAATGTTACTGTACATCACAATATAGTGATCGATATAAAATTCCCTACTACAATTCAGTGGTAATTTATGCTTTGAATAAAACTTATTATTTTCTTACAGCAAAAATATATTCTGGATATTTATGGAGAAAAGAAATGTTATAATTTTTTTATAATTAGAGAAACTACATTTAATTTGTAAACAAATACTACTGAAATCATCACAATTATAATACAATAATAATCTCTTATATACAATATATTATAAATGATACATATTAAGAAAGTTTAAAAATAAAATTTATATATATATAACGAACGATAAAAAAAAAACGTATTAAATTAAATAACATTTTTGTAAAATTACAAGAAATTCAATTTTATACAATATTTTATATAAAAAGTAATTTATTGTGATAAAAACTATATATACGAGTATATTATAAGACAAATGATCATATAGATTTTTAATTTGAAAACTATTTGTTGATATGTGAAAAACAATAACAACAATCTTATATACAAATCGATTTAATTAAAAGAAAGTGCATTATAATTACTATTTTAATATTTTATTTTATTATATGTAATATAATGTATGCAATTGAAATTGAACAGATATACAATATATTACGATAACATAGAATTAATGAATTTCGATTTATCCAACAAGAATAAATATACAGACAGATATATTGTTTATTTTATGTTGTAAAATGTAAATACAATTAATTCAGGCCTTGTATATATAATTACAATATAATAATGTATTTATTTAAAATAGAATTTTAATTTAGGAATGGAAAACATCGAAAAATGCAAATAATATTCGTAAAGTAATAATGTATTATATGTACACCTATATATTTGTATATGAATATTCTAAATACAGAGTAATAACCGCACATAAGTTTTACAAAAATATATTGTATAATTAAAAACAATTTTCACCTATTACATATAGAGTAATTTAAATATATTTGAAGATATTATAGAAATATAGGTATTTGTAAATAAATATGTATTACCATATAAAAATTATATACAAAATAGGAGGTTAATTGAACTTTTAAATACGAATATATTTAACAAATATTTTGACTCATTAATATTATATAAAAGTTTCTATAATCTATATATGTTTTTTATATAAATAAAAATATATAAATATGCAACATACAAACACATATACAACATACATATTCATACATATAAATTGTGATTATATAAAATGATAAAACCAAAGGTAAACAAAATCTCTATTATTATACCAACAATTAATATATATATATACAATATAATTTGTATTGTATAATGTATATGATGATAACAATAATTGTAATATAAATTCCATTGAAATTAACACATAACACACTATATCACCATACACAGTTAATATTGTTGAAATTCAACGCCCCTCTTCATAATGTACAATATCTGTTATATATATATATATGCAATTAGTACATAGCACATATATCAAAATAACTTTGTATAAATGCTGTGTTTGTTGTATTATCTGCATATAGTACTTAGCTTAGTGTTAGTAGTACTATATCGTATCTCTTTTTTAATATTTAAACATATTAAATTACAATTTATAAATGATTTTTTATATAAAATTACATGCAATCATATATACCATACCAATTGTATATACGAGAAAATGTACGTATTGTTTTCATACATGTGATATATTATCTTTATATATTGTAATATACAAATAATATATAAGATTATATAAATTTTTAGATTTTTATTTATTTGTTTGGAATTTCATTTATTTGTGTATACCCAAAGGTACTTAGGGTTGTCGTTTTTTTTTTTTTTTTTTAAAAGCTTTCTTTTGTTTATATATTACTATATTTTCTATAACACCTAATCGGAAATTTTGCAAAGGTGTGTTCACATCTATTTCACATGTTCATCCCTATATTAATATACTGTATACTGTACGTACATTATATATACGTAACGTATAATTTAACATAATTTTACAAGTATCCAAATAGAAGAGAGATTATTACATATATGCAAAAAAATTATTTATTTATTTAAAAGAAATATTAAAATCATAAATTATTAAAAAAAAACCTTTTAAATTCTTTTCTTGTGTATGGGTACAAATTATAGTTATTTTTTATTATTAATTTATTAATAATTTCACTTTCGAATTATATACTCACAATTCATATATGAACACTTATATATGGTATACATGTTACATGTATTAGGAACATCAACAAACATACCATATATATATAGATTATGATTACACATATTTTAATTTCAAAAGTTACGTGTTTTATTTTAATAAATAATAATTAATATTAATATTTAATATGAAAGTACATCCGCATAAGCAAAAAAAAAAAAAAAAACGGCCTTATTATACGGTTACTAAATTTAATTACTCAATTTATATATTATATTATATTTAGATAGATAGAGTTTTAATATATATTGTACAATTGTGAACGTATAAGAAGATAATAAAATAAAAGGATTAAGTTGTTTGTGAAATAAAGTTAAATTAATTTATGATAAAAATTTATAATATTGGAGTAAATTTAAATAAATACAGATTTATGTGTACATATAATATTGTGTTTGGGTGGAGTAATTTACCATTTACTTGAACTGTTATGAATAATGTTCCATAAATGCCCAATATATATCGCGTAGAAGTAATGAAAATTTATGTGTGTATGTGTGTGTGTGTTGGCAAAAATTCAAAAAGAAAATTGTACTACAATTTATTTTATTTATTTATATAGATTTAAGGTAAAACGGGTAAAAGTGTTTCTATTTTTATACTCGCATACATATATAAAAAGGCGAAAAAGCAATATTATCATATATTATAAAAAAAAGTAAAGATAAGAAGCACAGAGAAGTTGGATAGAATTATGATTTAAAGTAAAAATATGCACACAGAAGTTACCATATAATGCGTAGTGACACAGCAAACAGAATAAACAAAGCCGTAGAGAAATCAGAAAATAAACCACACAAATTATGTATTAATTATATTATTAAAATATATAGCATTGATCATTAAAAATCGTCTATATAAATATTGGTAAAATATCCTCAACCTCATCCTTATTTATAATAATGTGTACATCAGTAGTTTAGCAACCCTAACAATTAATATACATATTATTATATTGTATATAATAGGTTTATGTATATATATATATAGTATTATTATATCATCCATTAAATATTGCATGTTTTATAAATACAAAATAAACTGAACCACACACACACACACACACACTGATAAAATATAAAGTTTATTAGTTCATACATTAGATATTAAAAGAAAATATAATCATATATTATATAGTTACTGTTTTTGTTGTTTGAAGAGGAAAATACCTTTTAAGTTTGCAATATATAAATGATAAAATAATTGAAAATGCAGAGAAAATAATAATACGAATACATTACGACGACGGCATTTATAGATAAACTTTTAAATGTATATACGCGAGACTATATAAATATATCAAATATGGGAAATAGGATCAAATTACAATGTATGGTATGGTATTTTTTTTTTAAATAAAAGATAGCTTTGTCGTTTATATATAAAATGTTCGAATGATAAAAGAAAAAAAAAAGAAAAAAAAGTAATTTAATATTCATTTGATTAGCAAAAAACAAAAAAAGAATAATAAATAAAAAAAATGAAACCAAAACGAACTAATAAAACAGAAAAAGAACAAAAATAATATTAAATTAACATAAAAATGAAAATTAGAAAAATGAAATAAGAATTAAAATTATAACAATGAAGAAAACAAAAATTTAATTATAGACGTGTGAATGGGAAAACTAAAAAGTTATGGAAAAGTTTTAATGAATCTGTTTTTTTTTTGTTATAAATACCTCAGTATTTCGAATTGGTGCCTGTGGTGGCTGTTTTTTTTGTCTATCATCAATTGATCCAATCGATGTTATAGATCCTTTTTTCTTAATTGTTTCTTTAACAATTAGTGGCGGTTTATTTTTTAATAACGACGATGAAGATGACGACGATGATGATGATGATGGCGGTGATGGTTGCGGTAGTATTTGTGGTGCTAATTGAGATGTCACTTGTGGTTGTGACAATGATGACGACGGTGCATGCATTAATGATGATTGTGATGATGATGATGCAGATATCGATTGTGTTAATGGTGGCGGATAACGAGGTGGTGCTTTTATTATTTCAACAAAACTATCCGGTACATCAACAGGTAATTCTCTGTGTGTTGTGGTTGTTGTTGTTGTTGTTGCTGTTGTTGGTGGTGGTGGTGGTGGTTGTGGTGGTCCCAACTCATATTCCGGTGGACCTAAATCACCTGATGATGAACTACTTCTAGTACTAAGCGAACCACCCCTTGATTTTGTACGTATACTCATTGAATCAAAACCAATCGATTCACAATTTGAACCAATCGATGATGGTCCCTTACTACTTGATGATTTTTTACTATATTCATTACTATTACTATCCAATGATGGTGATGTTTTATGATTGGTGGTATTAGTAAATGTAGTAGTCGCAGTATTACTACTTATATTATTATTATTTATATTATTATTACTATTACCATTATTATTATTATGATTATTATTATTATTATTATTATTATTATTATTATTATTATTTTTGTTATTTTTAATAGAAGTAGTAATTACTGAACCGTTATTATTTTTATTATTATTATTGCTTTTATTATTGTTATTATTATTATTATTATTATTATTATTATTATTATTATTATTATTATTATTATTAAGAAACGAATCAAGTGGTTGTAATTCTAATGATACACCACCATTTAAATTTTGTTTTGATAATGGTACCTGTGGCATTGCACCACCATTTGGAAATAAATTTACCTGTATTGGTGGACGTGGCGGTGGATATCTGGGTGGTGTTTTATTACGTGCTATAAATGATTCCGGAACATCAACAGCCATTTCTCGATGGGGTCCTATTAATAAAAATATATAATAATTAATTATAATTTTGTTATTTATATAAATATTATTATTATTATTATGAAATTATGTATATAAACTAACCATTGTCTTGATTCACAGACAACATTGTTAACATTTCCAAGTCACTAGATTTAATATTATCAAATGGTATATCAGCCGATGAATGTATTGTTGAGTATTCGTCGACAAGTGGAAAACGTGATTTGGCTGTTAAATCTTCACTACCGTCTAATACAATAATGCTTGAGCCTGAACGTCGACGGGGCCTAAAAATAAATAAAAAAATTAAATTAAATAAATTTACTATTATTAAATATTTTATTGTTACAGATTCTTAAAGAATTTATAATTATTTTCATTTTTATATCAGTATTTTATACATATATGTGTATACATATAGTGATCCAAATAATGTAATAAATAATAATATTAATTGAAAATATTAAAATATGTTTAATTATTTTAAATTAGAAGACAATATAACGTAAGCGTATATATATAAAATGTTTTTGTAATTATATTTTAAAAATAATTATCGTACATAAATGAGTTAAACAACAAGATAAATAAATAAATAAATAAATATGTATGTAATTGTATATATTTGTACATCACACACGTGATAATTACAATGATTTGCATAAATTAAAAAAAAAATAATAATGTATTATTCTTTGAAAAATGTACGTAGACTGTTTTGTCATTCTGGTTTAAAAAAGAAAGAGAAAAAATTCTTCGAACTATAATACAAAAAAAAATCAAAAATTACTATTTCACACATATTTATTGAAGAATAAGAAGAAGTCGGCGGCTGCATCAAGGCATAAAAAAAAAAACCTAAACACATAAAATAATCATCGGTAAACTTATAATATGTTTGCATGAATGTTTTCTTTTTACGTTTTACGCACGTTGTTTTCTTACATTTTATTTTTCATTTATTTATTTATACATATTAATGTTTAAATTACGAGTATTATTTTGGAATTCTCCAATATGCGAGAGTTAAATTGTTAAATAATTCCAGAGATGAAAACCATTTTCTTTTATTATTTTTTTTTTGGCATTTCTTTCATGTCGGTAAAAATTGTTTGCCGAGGTTAACAAATTTGTTTTGTTATTATTTTATTTTGTTATTTTGGTTTCACAACAGAGCATATAGGGGTGTATTTCATTCTGATGTTATTTATTCATGGTTTCCGCATGTATGTTGTGTATACTTAAGTCGTTAATTTATTTATATAATGTATTTATTTATTTTGTTATTTTTATTATTTATTAGGAGGGCATGTATATTATATATATATATTGTATATGTAATGTTATGTATACATGAGAATAACAACAACAATTAGTATATACACATAATAAATAAGAAAAATACTAATAATATAAACACAACCAACCAATATCAACACAAAAAAAAAATTAAATAATTTTCTTTTCTTAAATCACAATATAAAATATATTATCAATATTATTTATGACGAGCATCGGAGCATATATACATGCAATACTTATATTAAGTATATATATATGAATAATTCAATTATAATGGAAGAAGATGGAGTGTGAATGTATGAATGTTATTATGCGATAAAAATATTATTATTTATATATGGTATGTGAGTATTAAATTCTTGTTCATTCATATATGAGAATCACCAATGATTATTTATAAAAAAAACAGAAAAAAAAATCAATTACTAATAAAATAAATTGCTTTTCTTTTTTACTTAGATGTTTTCACTAAATTAATATATACCAATAATTAAATCGCACTATTTTATGTGTACGCAATTATACTAAACATTAAAAAACAAAACATTATATATATATTGAATGTGTAATTTAGTATATAATAAAAGCAATTATTTTATAAATATTGTTTTTTATTTGTTTTATATATTTATAAATACATATACGAAATGAAAAATAATAATCTCGCTAATTATTGATAAGATAAAAATTATAAATGTTATTATCAATTTTTTTTTTTTTTCTTTACATAGAAAATTAGACGCACAGAAGCGAATTTTAATTATAATATTTCACATACCGCAAAATCATAATTGCTATGAAAAAAAATCTAAAATATCAAATGATTTATTTTAATATGTGAAAATAAAAGTCGTTTATATGTATCCTTTGAATTTTTTTTTATTGTATGAGAAATGAATATTACATTCAAATTAAAATTCTTTGGATTCGATAATGAAACATAATAAAGGACGCATTAAATATATATAGATTAATGAATATGTGTGCAGAAATTTAATTATTATTTTATAATTACTTTATGATCACGTTATTTAGATATATTTAAAAAAAAAAACATCTGCATGTAAATTTACTCGACCAATATTTATAAAGTGCGACATTTAACCATTTAACATTTAAGTCTGATAGCAGACTTTTGAACCACTAGGTTTCTTATTTCATTAATCGCAGACGATTATGTCTCTGATAAGGAGTAATAATTGCTTTGTAAATGTAATTGTTTATAAGAAGTTTTTGTAAATACATAAGATTTATTGATAGATTAAAGTAAGTAAGTATATGCTGCACCAGAAGAATGATTTATCATTATTAAATGCACAAGTCTTTGCAATTACCGACATAAATCTGTTGAGAGAGCAAAGTATTAGTACGACAGAAGTGGCAGAATTAATTTTCACTAAAACGAATCGAAAAATTAAGAATATATCTTTTTTGGTAAATATGGTGAGTGATTTAATTAACAATATGTGCAGACGAAGCATTATGCGATAATCACTCATATAATAATATTGAAATTATATATTCTGCGAAAATTGACAAAACAATTGATGAATATTGTTATATATTTCCATGAACAATGAGTTTTTGAATGTCTGGTAAATGGGTACACCATATGCAAAAATGTAAATTTACACACAATTTCATAGAAAAAAAAAACATATTCTATAATTTTGCGATTCAATACTGTGCTCTAAATACGTGGGCAAATGAAAACTATTAAAAATGACAAAATAGAAAAATTTTTAAACAGATAAAATTAAAATAATAAATGAAACAAAAAATAAATGTAATCAAAAAAAAAAAAAAATGTTATCAATTAAATTATTGTTTTTTTTTCCTAATCCACATTACAAATTATATTACTCATTTTATTCATTAAAAAATGAAATTTGTAGTAAGGTACAGGCGTACAAGGTACATAATAACAATTGTATAGGTATTTGTTAATATTTTCACATAATAATATTTCGTATATCATTTATATTGTGAGAAAAAAAAAAACACGTTATAGTGGAACACAAAAAAATTAAATTATTAAAACCTCAAATTATATGGAATCTAAAAAGAATAAGAACAAAAATTAAAAAAAAAAATAACGATGCTCACCATTTCCCTCACAATCAGTTTATTACATAATAAAAAAATTTTTAATATCAGGTGCATTTTTATTTTTTTAATATTCACTTATTATATTGTTATAATAACAACAATTCTATATTATATTAAATTTACCCTTGACTGCATTTTATTTAGAAGATATATACGCTTATTATACAATATACATATATATATGGAGCACACATATAACTAAACATATACAATAAATATAACTTTTGAAACCAGAAAAGTCTCAAGATATAAACAAAATTTATAAAAATTATATTTTGTATGTGTTTACAACATTTTTAACATATAAATATATTTTTATTTATAAACAGAAAAAAAATATAAGCAAGAAAAGTACAAAAGAAATGGTTATTATAAGTAAATGGTAAAGTATGTGTTCTTTAAAAATATTGTATAAATGTAGGGACGATAAAAAAAAAGGAATAAAGAAATACATAAATATTATCAAATATTTCGGTTCCATAAATAAATATTAAGGAAATATAGTTTGTATGTATAATATTGTGTAGTTATACACGCATATATGTAATTTAGGTATATTAGTATGAACGGATAGCTCACGCATCAATCAATTTAATCGCCTGAAATGATGACGGTTTAGTCGGCAAAATTTTATGTAAACATATTTGCCAAATATTTTTATCATCCACTTATGTGTGTTACGAGCTAAAAGTGTAAATAACATAATTTTTTTGCTGGTTAAAAATGTCGTGTTTTGTATCATAAAAGGAAGGACTAAGGATAAATGGAAAACCACCGGAAAAATTTTGAAGATATCGAATTGGAGGCATTATTCGATGAAGACGATGCAACAACAACTGCGGAAGATTCACTAAATGTTAGTCAGTCATCCATTTCAAGTCATTTACAGTCAATGGAAAAGACCTACAAAAGGAGGTAAATTTAGAAAAGAGAACATACGGTGTATTTCGTGGGAATATGAATTGTTGAAACCTACTCAAACTATCTCTGGTGAGCGCTGCAAATAACATATGATTATATTGAATCGTGCATCGAATTTGAATTGAATCGAATCGAAGGAGGACAAATCTTATTTTGATTGTACATTCATAAATTGTCAAAAATAATTGGGTAAAGATTGTACTTAACAATAGTAATCATATTTAATAAAACTCCAGTATTTCCAAAACGTGTTATTTCTTTTAAAAATACAATCCTTTCATACTGATATACCTATTATATAACGATAAAATTTAACAGAATAAAAAGGGATTACAATTCTGTTTTTAAAAGAATACATATATATATTTTTTATAAATATAATAATAGTTTCCTTTGGCTATACATATATAGTTTCCTTTGGCTATACATTTTCATTATGATCGTTTCATTTAAAATCTCTATCCATAGAATTATTTATTTATATATATTTATTTGGATTAATTTTGGAGTGCCATAACGAAAATCAAACAAAAGAATTTATCATGTGACCGACAAAATACCTGACTAGACACTTACATTAGGAAATAGTTGAAATTCCATGCAAAACATAAAAAATATGTATAGAAATTTGAATGAATAAAATAATATAAATGTATGATATATTATATTTAGAATTAGATAATTTAAAATATAATTCTATTGTATAAATATTTATGTTTTATGCAGACAAATAAAAAAAAATGACAAATAAATTTAATACAATGTCCTGTTGAACGGTGTGTCACATTGATGAATGGAATTCGTATATAAAATCCGCATTTGTATGTCATCGTTAAAATTCTTTTAAAACGCAATATTCCCAATTTTATATATAGTATTTTATATAGCAATGCCTAATGTCAATATATATATATATATTATAACAAAACAAGTATAATAAACCTATTTTTTATTGACGTATCATAAGATTATTAACAACAAAACCGCACGAATGGTATAATGTTAATTCAGTGGCAGATCAAATGCATTTATATAAACTTTGTGAATAGCAAAAAAAAAATGTGAGCAAACATTCTGCGTTTCTAAAGATTGAGTTGTCACCATAAGAGAAATATATATATATATGTTACTTCACGTGTACGGAAAATATAGCCAATTTTAAACAGTTCAAATTCAAAACTTAAAAAATGGTACAAAAAAATTTTAAACAGTATTTTGTAGTTCACACAAAATTTTGTTGAATATAAATTTAAAATATAAAACCATATTTTATATATTATATTATATTAAAAATAAATTTATATATAAAATTCGTAATTGGATGGTATTAGCTGCAGATAGGTCCTGTTGGAGAAGGTTATAAAACCGCAATGTCATGCAGTAAGTAATTATTATGTGATAAGTGGATAACAAATAATCAGTTACATAATTGCTTACACACATATACCACATATAAAACATATTTATAAATATATATTCAAAGTGAAACATTAATTAAATAACAATTTATTGTATAATTATAAACATGTTTCATCGTATATTACAATTTTACAAATTCTATATAATGCTTTGCAATTGTATAATAATAGTAATTATCTATTTTATAATTATATTTATGTATAATGTCACAAATAATATAAATTATAGGTAGGCATTTGAATATGGTTAACAACGTTATCAAACGGAAAAAAGGCGATATGTATATATATATATAAACTATAACTATAGCCAGACATTTTTATATAAATATTCAAGTTAAATTAAAATTTAATATATGTAAAATACAGATTGAAATATGACACAATTTATAATAGTTATATATATATTTACATTTCTATATATAAATACAATATATATTGTAGTATACATGATATATTTATGGTTGTATATAATATATTAATATTTTAATAAATATGCAAAATGAAATTTACTATAATATGCAAATGTCATTTACATATTTAGTAAAACTATTATTCTATATATGTACTATTAGTATTATCAACATACACATAACTTATATTGTATATAAACATCAAAGTTATATATGTAATATTATAATACGATAAATTCTGATGGAAATAAAATGCATTACGTACGTAAATATACTGGGTTTTTCTATATTCTATATATCTACTATTATCATAAAATAAATAAAGTAAGTAATAAAAGATAAAACATTTACTATTAATTACATTTTATACATAAACATTTTAAAGTATTTCAAAGTTTTCTTCAATAAGAAAAACTTTATTTTCCGAAAAATAAAATACTTTCGAACTATACACACATACTCGTATATACTTATTATAATAATAATAATAATACATTTTCATACATGCTTACATAAAATGACATATATTTATAGTTTAAATTTATTTATATATAAAATTTTATTACAATATATAGTGCATTTAGAGATGTCCGCCGGTACGACATAGAGTTAGATACTTAGTTAAATTCATATAAAATAAAGTTATATAACATAATTTTACTTATCATTAAAATATTTTCTTAATTATATTATTATATATTAAAGTGTTTTGTTTTTCCATAATTGTATGTGAATTTTTAGATAAATTTAAACGACAAATATTTTTTAATTATCAAAAGTGAAATGCATTTATTATTGGATGTTTAACTTGAAATCCGACTGCTTATGTGTATTAATAAATTAATTAAAATTATACAAACAATTGTGTCGTAATGGTAACTATATTGTCGATCGTTTGCTACTAACATTATCCATCATGATAATCTTTCGGTTAATAAACGGATACTTCAAAGGAATAGGTTTGTTGCCTTTCAACTGATGGAAACTGCATTGACCATAGAACAAACTGTAAAGCAAACTGTGTCAGCAGATCATAATATACTACACCTTGAAGATCCCACCATATGCACAACATAACCAAACTTCTATGAATATTTCGTTTTGGCTTTAAAGAATTTGGTCCATCTATAGCTTTTCCATTTCTTTTGGATTATTCACCCATTTTGTGTAAAGGTAAACGTATACGCCAAACGTTATACAGGAAAACGCATCCGAATTTCAAAGTAAACACCTAAATGGTAATTAGTACCCTAACACTTTTAAATTCCATAAAATAATATTTCATATGAGATTTTGTGTACATGATATAAATGGTAATTAATTTATATATATAATATTTAAAGTACATATATACATGTATATAAAATATATAATATCATCATCGTCGTGAAGTCATATTACTTCAAGTAGAAATTATGATATCTGCCAAACATTAATTACAATCAAGTTGGTATAAATAGCTCCTTAATTGGAGTATATACGCACAATAATTCATTAATTGGTCTGCAATTATCAGAAGCTATAGATGTGTTCTCAGTTACATTATTTTTATATGGGTGATTATTCCATAATAATGGTGTGTGCAGAGTATAGAAATTGTTAATCTATGAGTAGCGTCCAATTTATTATAGAAATCTGTTTTTTTATTCCTTAAACGAACAAATGACATAGTTCAGCTGAAACTTTTTAGTATTAAAATGAATACCTTAAAACTTCACATGAAAATTTTGGGAATTGAAGCCGGGGTGTCACAATCGATTAGCATAAACGCTACCCACTGCGATACAGAACAATTATTTACTATACTTTTTAAATTGAAGAACACAATTCTTTTTCATATTTCATTTAACTATATATTATATACGTCAAAATATATGTATTAGTATATTAGTATATATTGTAAATACAAAACATACAATATATATAGAAAAAATAATATGTCAGTCATACTCATAAGTTTATTTGTACAATGTACAATATTATGATATGTCAAATTAATGTTATCTTTATTTTATATAATCATATCGTTTTTCTTATATATATAGGTAAGGTATGCATTAGTAACATAATACATATTACAAAAGCTTAAATATGTATAGAAAAAGCAAAATAAAGTCTTATAATTTTATTTATGTAATATATATTTACTTTGATTTGAATTAAAATCAGAACAATTTCAGAAATATGTCGTATTTACATGTCTTTCTAATAAATTATTTCAATAATATAAATATTTATATATGTTATGTATTCACATATGTGTTATTATGATGTAATTAAAAAAAATAATAATAAAACAAAGTTTATATGAATTAACAGAAGAAAAAAAAATGCAATTAAAAACAATAAGGTAAAAAAGTTTATATAAAAAATTTATAATATTCAAAGAAAGGAAAACAGCTGGTTTCCTATACACAACACATTCTTGTATACCTTGCGTATTTATAACTATATAGCCACATAACACATATAAATATATGTGTTGGTTATTACGTATATTTTAAAGCCTATAACAAAAGATTGCGTTGTTATGAAATAAACATAAATATTTTAATAATGTAAGGTAAAAATTTTTAACGTTTTATTGCGTTTAAAATATTATAAGCGTACAGTATTGTGCAAAACAATAGAGCAACTAAGTTCAATAATGAATTAAAATATAATACTGAAGTTCAAATTCGATGCGATGGAATAGTTTTCACAATTCCTTGACATGAACTCCATAGAGAATTTGATTTTCACAAAATATTAATAATAAATTAATTGCATCCATATGACTAGTCGTTGATGTTTCTAAGAATAGTTGCTTCAGTTTTGTACACCTTACTTTTATATTGTAATTATAAATTAAAATGATAGAAAAAAAATTCTTTTATATTAATTAAATTAATCAAAACTTTAACATTATATTACATTTCACTTAAGCTGTTTGCTATATATTGTTATGCACTACCTCACTGTATATATATTTACGAGTGTGTAAATAATATGTGTAGGTTAATAACAACAATAATTTCAAAGAATGAACATGAATGAAATTATTTTGTATTCACATATTTTTACAATCCTATTATTTAAACAATTTTCAAGAGATTTTAAATTTAAAAAAAATATATAAAATAGCTTTAAAATTGATTTCTATTTTCTGAAAATAAAATATTTTCAGTTGCAATATAAATGTAAATTAAAATAAAATTGCATTTTAAATTACAATTATTACAATTATTATATGCATGCAATCATACAAATATACATAACATATATATGATGATACTGTAAAAATGTAATTGCCAATATCCACACAAAAAGTTAAGTCGCAATATTTAAATTTTAATTCCATATAATATAATAGACAAATCTTTGTATAAATATATAATCTTGAATACAAATTTTAGTACAATACAAAACATATGGCAACGAAATTTATTACAAGTAAAATAAAAAATGTATGATTAACAACATTCAATGTTAAATAGTTATGCAGTATAATGAGGAGCACTATTTCAGGAGGATTACTAACAGAATGTATATCTGAGTAATCAACCGAAATAGTTCAATCGGAAGGAAGGCGTAAAGGAACCAAAATTGTAGTCGATATTTCCCGAAATATTTAAATAATCGGAATTATTACAATTATATAATTTAGTGAATATTAATATTATTGTAATTATATACCGGTAATATCCATAAACAAATAATAGTAAAATGAAATATCACTACCCAAGCTTAACTTGAATTCAAGTCCTTTTTCTTGATAATATAACAATTATCTATAACTATATAATAAAACTCCAATCCATACAACAAATTTTATATTTGTACCAATATTTCCATTTTAAAACAATTATAACATTTTAAATTTTAATATATTACCAATAGTTTTATTTGATTTTTTAATTTTTTAATTAATAATAAGTAATTTTTAAATGAAATTTAAAACACAATCTATTTGATTGTAAAAATCAAAATCATATTAAAATTTCGGTAACAATTAAAATATAACTTGATCTGTATAATATTATAAATACTCCATCATCAATTCAGTAGAGCCTATGCTGTATCTACTAAACATTCATTACAGCCAAGTTAGTAGACAACTCCGTATGGAAGTATATAATAATTCACCAATTGGTTTACAATTATTATCGAAAAATAGATGTTCCCTTAACTCCGTTATTTTCATATGCGAGCTATTTTTTAATGGTGTGTGCTCAGATATTATTAATCCTGAAGTAGCTCATCCCAATAGCACATATTTTCAAGGATATCCGGTTTGTTATTCAATTAACGAAATGGAAATGGTAAATCAAATATGATAAATGTACATAAATACCAAAAAAATTTCATAAGTCGATTACGATTACGATTTCGATTACGATGAGCACAAACATTTTCTATAATGCCGCGTTGATTTAGTGCTTCCTATTAAAAACAGTAACAATAAAAAAAAAAAAAAAACGTTTACAATATAAAAATTCAACTGCGACTCTGTATTATAAATTAGAAGAAGAGAAAAAAAATGCAACAAGAATTATTATGTCTATAGACAACACACACACACACACACACCATAATAATATTTAAAATTCATGTATTATAAGAGAAATTCATGGAATTTAAAAATAAATGTATAAAGAAAAAAAAATTTTACAAACAACTCGCAGACTGCAAGAATATGTGATTATGTGCATGCACAAAGCATCAGGTATATATTAAAGCCACAGATAAAAGAAAAAAGGAAAAAAAAATCACTATAGGCCTATTATTAATTATTGTATATATATATATAAACGCACCTTTTAGAATATAATGAATCACTCCAGCTACCAGGTATAGTTAACAAAAAAAAACGATCATAAAATTCTCGAAAAAAATAACTGAAAACGTGTTTTGTTGAATGAAATTTTCAAATAAAATTTACTAGTCATTCTTTGACTATTTTTTTTTTCTTAACACGTTAATCGCCATGTCAGTCATATGTGTCTGACGCTAAGAAGTTCTACATGAGCCATGTCAGACATATATGTCTGACGTACGTGATCTAATAAAGTTATCATGGCCCATATGAAAATTTTTCTGATATTATCGTGGCGATTAACGTGTTAAATATCTAACCTTTTTTTTCTTTCTTTTTGTACAATTTTTGACCTAAAGTTATACTTTTTTTGTATTTGCAATTATTTTATTTATTAAGAAAAATAAAAAATTATATATTATTGTAAAATTCCATTAATAAAAAGTAAAATAATGAAAAATAAAATTACCAAAACTTAATTTTCTTCTTTTGTAGTAACACAGAAACTGGTTTCTTCATTTTATAAATAATATATATATAAAATGTTATATTAGACAGAAAAATATACGCAAGTTGCAGCAAATTTTTCGCAAACTATATATATATACAATATATTTATTTATATAGAAAAATGTGCAACAGTCTTAAAGTAGTTATACACAATTTTTATATATTGTACTCGTATGTATAGTTAATATATAATTATATACAAATTATTATATAGGAAAAATACAAAACAACAAAAGTGTACACAGCAAGTGTTCGTAATGTTATAAGTATTTTTTTTTCTTCAAGTAATATTATTATCTCACATATTCTATTACATTTTATTATAATAACTGATTAATTTTAATATATATTATATAGACTTTACTATATACATTTTTCAACCATATATATTATACACATTTGTAGTCACAGAAATATACACTTTATACATATATTTGTGTATATAAATATAATTGTTTGATAATATAATCACAAGTATTTAAAATAATTGGAAAAATATTGGTGGTAATCATTTAACGTATAATAATAATAATAATAATAATACTATACTTTTAATCACTATATATACAAAAGTTATATATATGTATACAAGAGGAGACATATATAAATATAAAATACAATACGATTAATTATAATTTCATCATTTTTTTTTAAATATATTAGATTAAAAATTATATGTATATTAATAATCTAATCCACCTACACTAAATAACCGCACGCATATATTACAAAAAAGCATTCATTATGCGCACATATACACATATTATAATTTTATAAGATACAAAATATACGCTGCCGCTTGTTTAACACTAAGAATAATAATTTTTCAAAATCATTTCTTTTATTTACATTAAGGTGCAGTGTATTATTATTTTTTTGTTAATTATAATATTATATTATATTATATGGTTTAGGTGTGGTGACAAAATTAAAGAGAAAAACAAAACTACACTATTATAATAAAAATTTAAAATTCCCGCCTTAAAATTCTACATGCACTGCATACGAACACATATTGCTTTTATATATATATAACGACACAACATTTAATAATAAAGTCAACTACATACTAAAATGTATAAGTTTAAAAACATTGTTGTCTTAACACCGCACTAAGTTAATACATACTGACTGATGTAAACTTTTGCAATTATCAAACACTGAGCTCAATTCAAGAAAATGAAAAAAACAACATATAATATAACTGAGAAATGAAATAAATATTATATACATATATTTATTATATATAATAATAATATATAAACAGAAAAATGCCCTTTCTGGTTTTATGTATTTATTTTTTTTCTTCTAAATATACCTTATTATATACTATTTATTTATATACTTAATATATTACCTTCGTCTTCTTCTTTTACTTTACTTTTACAGTCAAGTTCATTTATACACATATACAATTTATTTTTCCGTTTTCGTATATATACTCGATGCTCGTATCTATTCATATTATATATAGTCTCTAGTTAGACATGTATTTTTTTTTAAGTACCAATATTTCGTTACTTATTCATATAAATATAAATACGATGCGTTTCTCTTGCGTATTCTATACACATTTTGAATTTTTATATTTCATATTTTTTTTGTTTCCTTTTGTATGTATAATCACATAAATAAATTTATTATACAAATATAGAATTTTTTTTTTTATAATATTCATACGTTGCCCTGCTAATATATGCAAGTTGTATAATAAATATGTATAAACAAAATAATAAATAGAAATATAAATAATAATAAATGATATAAAGGAAAAAAAAAACTGTTTTTTAACCATACAAAACTTAACCGCAAATTATTACATCTTGATCGTCAACTCTATTTATACAAAATAGAAAACCATATCATAATCATCATCAACGTATATAGAAATAGTTATATCATAAATAAAAAAATTTTTATAGATCCTTATATGAATTTCCCACGAAATATATAATAATTAAAAATAAAATGTAATGAAAACAAAATAATATTATATTAATATTAATGTGCGTTCAACAATTGGTTGTTTAAAAAAAAAAAATGAACACATATATTAAATACAGCCTAGGTTCGAAAAAATAACCGACATGTCTTTATAATATATGGAGTGATGGTAACGTCAACTTTTGGCTGCTGCTTGTTTTTTATGTATATTGTGAACCGACTCCTTTTTTACAAACAATTTAATATATCAGGACATTTTATATGTGGATCGATTGAAAAATGTATAAAGAACAAAGAAAATGCAATCGATATCAAAAACACAAGTTTTTTTTTTAAATTATATCGACGATTCAATGTATTTCAGGAGAGCGAGGACGTTTGAAAAATAACCGGCATACTTTTTTTTTTACTAATTCATTACGCGATTATGTTCAATCAGAAAAATAATAATGACCTTTATGCTTTTTCTTTTTTTTCGAATCTATTTCAGTTATTTTTTCAAACAGATGTAAGTGGTTAATTTTTAAATATGACAAACACGAGAACATATATAATTCTATATTCTATATAGGCAAATAAATGAATGCAAGTTAAGTTAAGTTATAAGTTAAAAAATAATATTTGTATTATTTCAAAAGATTATATGTACTAAAATATCGTTTATAAGCCATTGCATTGCAAGGCTGATCGTTTGTTTTAAACAAAATAGAAAATCTATTCATATTTTAGGACATAAATAAAGAAATAATTAAAATTCTACGACGCAGAGCTTTGCTTATAATACTTTTTTTTTTATTATTTATTTTAAATAAATATAAACAGCGAACAGATTAAAAAAACAATGTTTGCGGTTTTAAATTATATAAAATTTCAAATTAGTAAATGTATGTGAAAAAGTTACGTAAAAATAAATGTTAAACTTTCACATTGAAATTGTCATTACCGTTTCCTCATATATCTATATATATATTTATAAATTTAAATAATTTATAATAAAAAATATTTATTATTTCCATTCCATCCGCCGCACGTTCTATATTTACTAAAAGTTAAAATTAAATTTTTTCTATATAAATACAAAATATAAAAATATTTATACATAAAATAAAATATTTAGTTAAATAACAAAATTAAATAAAAATACAGAATATAAATGTACATAAGCATAAGCGAGTTTAGAGTATTGGATTATTCAATTATTGTATATATGCAAATAGATTATATATTGTATATAGGAGTTGTATATAGTTATTATTATAAGAATGCAATGAGGAAGTCTTGTAACTGATGTTTTTTTAATTTTTTTTTTTTGTTCATATATAACTATATTAGGTACTGTGTAACTGTATATAAATAAATAATTGTATATTCACCGCAACAATATTATATAATTGATCACCTTAAAATTATTCAATATTGTGCTAAGTTATTTATACCATATATACAATGTTGTATGTAGATGTGTATATTGAATGTATAACCCAAAGATCACGATTATAGTTTTGTTATGTGTGATGGATGAATAAATTCTTTAGTTACTTTATAATATTGTACACATACACATATACATATTGTATTTTGTCTAACATGAATATACATTGAACTGCAAAGACTAAAAAAATCTTTAGGTTGCTACATTGATCTATTTTATGTGTCCCAAAAAGTTTAAAAGCAAAAAAAAAAAAAAACACAAATTTTAACAGGTAGATGTATTTTTATTCGATATAGTCAAGTGTATGGGTATAGTAATTTAATAAAATATAATAATTTTAAAAAATAATGATGATAAAAATAAAACAGAAAGATTAAATAACATAATTTGACCCGACGATGCAATCTACTCGTATAATTATTATAAAAAATAAATATATATTTATATTATATTGTCGATGTAATTGGAGGTGTATGAAAGAGAACTGTGATGAATAGAACTTCAACAATTTAAGATTACACATATATAACGTTTAATTCTAATGAGAATGTGTTTAATGGTATTTGGAAAAGTTAAACAACAAAATAACCTGTTAAAACATTCAATTACATCGTATTTTACTGAATGTAAATATAAATAATTCAATAATTTTTTAATCCACAAATTTTTTGAACCAATTCTTCTACAAAAAAAAAATTAAACACGAATTAAATACCCATTACTAATAGTAAATATGTGAGAGCACGCTAAAACAATCCATAATTCGATTATTGTATCTTCCAAAATTTATATTACAATATATTTCATTTAATATATACATTGGTATAGTTATATTGAAATTTTTATGTATATGACACAACGTCTCTGCCTGCGAGTATATATATATTTCATAAAATCTATATAGATTATAATTAATATAAATATATGGGTATGTATAAAATATACTGCTGTTATAATATAATATAATAATATCAAAATGAAAAAAAAACCAATTATATAAAAATAAATAACGTAGGTGTGTGTATTTAAAGATAACCAACAGGTGTATTTGCGTTATTTTTTTTTTTCCTCCTCTTAATCGAAAATAGAGGGTATATCGGGATATATTACGAGTAAAAATTGAATAACAAAAAAAAAAACTAAAAAATTTAGGTATAGAATAAATACACGCGTATACGAGTACCATCGAGTACACATATAAAAAGAGAAAAATCAATACAAATTTAATTGAACTATATAATATATTGTATATACATAATATGTATACATGAAAATGAATATTATATATACAATATATAGTAATAAAGAAAATTATTTTCATATAATATAAAAATGTTAAAGGTTATACGTGAGCAGATTTATTTTAAAGGTAAAATTCTAAGAGATAGCGATGTTATCACCAAAACCAAAGAATATTTTCCACCGCGGCGGGCATCACACAAACAAAAGTAAAACTTAATAAATGGTATCCGAACTACGGTTGCCTCAATTCTAATGTTTCATAAGTGGTTTATTGAAATTCGTTGTATAGTCGTATATAAGCACCACCCAATGCATGATATAGATGAAACGGTAAACAACTCATCTTCTGCGTAATGTGTACATAACATTTTACATAAAAATCGAACATTTGCATTTATAAAATAGCTCATAATCGATTAGAAAAGCCTTTCGTTAAACCCAATCTCAATGTTATTTGGGCCTGTTTACAAGTAATTATAGATAGAATATTTACGTCAATTTATCATGTGTTAATTAAACATGGATTTAGAAAGTATTTTATTTTTTAATTTTAATTTAGATCCGCCCTCATATACCCCTACCGATTATATACATAAACACATATACTTAAACCTATTATAAGAAAACAGTTGATTTTATACATGGATATATACAATACATAGTACGGATACCTTAATTTAAATTTATAATAGATGTATTTATATAAGAGTCCCTCTTTGCGCTATATACTATACATATTGTAAATTTACACTTGATTGTATATATTATATATATAACATATTATATAGTTTCAATTGAAAATATATAAGGTACGATATTCATAAACACCGTTGGGATTATACCTTTATACAAAAATTCTCCAATGTACCATTATTCGGTATATGTATATTTTATAGAATATAAATTCACTTATTTCAATTATATTACATATAATAAATGATGGTTAAATATATAATTAAAGGATTGAATAAAATATATATATGTACAATGTAATTAGATATAATTCTTCTATATCTAAATCTATATGCATAACATATACCATATATACATAGTTGATTAAAGATGGTACATTATTTAATAGTGGATTATATAGTAATTATGTTCTAATTTGAATATAAAGTATATTTTTATATTTTATTAATATATAACAGTGAGAATATGTATATAAAATCTTAAAATTATACATATTTTTGAATCTAATATAAACACAGATAATATTTTATGTACAAACACTTTGCAAATTATTTTATCTGGTTTATATTTAAAAAAAAAAGTATACATACGTAATTCGTCATAATACCACATATATACATAAATATACATAAACATCACTTTCGTATAGTATCGTAGTATATTTTATATACAATAAAGTAAATAACTTATTATATATATTGTTGTGTATATATGGTATGTATAACTATAAATGCATATATAAAGTACATCTAATCTAGAAAATAATAACTATATATAGAGATAGCTACATACGTGTTTAAGAGAATCTTTCTTTATGCATAATCAAGTGGTTTAAATAAAATAACATAGCAGAGATGTGTATATAGCAACAAATTTATAAAAGAGCTGCTTATAATTTGTTAAAATTTGGTTTAAATTTATACAGAATTTTTAATAACATAAATATATATATATATATTGTATATATTGTACATACAAACGATAATGCATACACATATATATTAAGATTAACATATAGTAGCATATGCACAAACTTAAACATAAATTAAATATATGTCAAATAATACAATGTATCATATATTTATTTTTTTTCTATTCAATACATTTTGACAAGCAAACTAACGAAAAACGAAAATTGTTTTTCATTTTATCTACATCGCATTCTATGTTATATATAATTGTATTTTTATATATATATATATATATATGGATTTCCAATGTTCCCATTATTTACAACTGTTATATGCAAGTACAAGTATACCAATATAAAATATACAGAATATCAAATAAACATAATTTCATCTTAAAACTTGATTTAATCTTATCCAATAATTTATTCGCATATTATAATAAAATCGTATACACATATATTGTACATAACATACATACAAAAATCTTAAATTTATAAGATGGTAATATACTAATATGAGTTTTTCTTGAAAATTATATGTATAAGTTCGTATATTATATTTGAAATTTATTTAATTAAAAAGAATGTTGGTATTTGGTACACTATAATTCATCCATTCATCGTATACCATAAATACAAAAACAAAACACAATTCCAAAAAAAAAAAAACAACAATGACATCTTTAAAATTTAATTAATATGTGTCTTTGAATCTACACCTAATATAACCTTATGTGTATATTGTACATTTAATTAAAGTTTAATCTAATAATAAAAGAAAATTATTGTAATTACTTTAAAAACGATATTTTTTTTTAAAAAAGTTCAACCGATTTTATTTGTTGATGTGCGATGGGGCGGGGGCCGGTGCTGTATTGTATATATATCAAATAATCATAATTAGAAACTTATCGATAAACTTTGATTGCACAATTAATTAATTTTTATAACTATTTTAAAGTATTTCGAAAATATTTCCTATTAAAAAATATAATATAATATTATATATTATATGCGAACGTATTATACAAACCCTTATATTAAAATAAAATTATATGATGATAATGATGACGACAATATATCTCATATAAATAAAATGGAATACTAAAATATAATATTAAAATATTAAAATTCTTCTAAAATTATAAATTAATGTATATATACGAAAAGAAGTACTTTTCCATGTTACTACTTATAATAATATAATAATTTTTAATAATTATTATTGAATTATTATATTAAATTTATAGTATATATACTACAATATATTTAATATAATCATAATGTATATGAGCAGCTTATATCACCCTAATATATATATATATATATATATAATAAAATACTATGTACTAGAACAGAATATTATAATATATATATTGAACGACGATAATAATAATTTTTATGTGATTTTAAGAAAATATACTTTACACAAATATATATAAAATATATAAAATTTTATGATTTTCATTTGGGAAAACATAATTTAAAATAGCATTTTTAAATGGAAGACGTAATACAGTATATATATATGTATTACAATAACAAACGTTTATATAATATTTAGTAATATCAAAAGGATATTACACAAAAAAATGGGTTGGCTATCATAGAACTTATTTACAATTTATATAGTAATTTAATTTTTTAGAATTTAAACGAAAATTCATATTGACATAAACTGAAATTTAATAATATACAAATTTTGCAAAAAATGCAAAAATGCATCTAGTTCCCAGAATGTGTCTGAAATATTATTCCAATCAATTCTAAACTATTAATTTTAAAGATAATCGATTGAATATTTCTGATGGAAAAATTTACTTTTATGGAAATATAACAAAAACATTGATTGGTAAAGAGATTATATGAAAAATATTGTATGTATTTTCTTCTAAAATTATAAAGTTCTAATTTTTTAACATATCGTATTGAATCAATTTCAATAAAACGGCATACATCAGTGTAATACAAATATTTTTCCTTATACTCGGTATATATATATAAAAAAAATCCATAATTTTTTTATTGATTAAAATTATTATTAAAGATTATGTATGTAACAACAACAACAAAAAATCCTCTCAATGGAAATTGCATAATATTTATTATATATAGAATTTGAACATAACTTTTTATCCTTATTATATATGTAATTTAATATAATAAAAATTTTTATGTATACAATTTTGTTTGATTAAAAAGAAATTGTATTATATTATTAAAAAATTTGAAATGAACAAATTTAATAATTGCTTTGATTCTATTCCATATATAATAAAATTTCTATATTCGGAATATTTAACCTTGGCCGTTTGGTTATAAATTGTATGTACACACATATTATTATATAAAATATATATAGTTTATTTATTATTATTATTATTATTATTACTATCTATAGACGATATATCGTTATATACACATTTACACAATACCCTTCATGATTAAATATTTGTTAATTATAGAATTTACACCTTTTTGTAATTAATTTAATTACGTATAAATAGATAACGAACACAGCCGCTAAAAATTAATTTTTTTTTAAAAAATTGTGTACCCGATATATGAATGCAGTTTTTTTTCTATATAATAACGTTATCGGTACAATAACTTTCTGAAAGTTCGTATATATAGTAACGTCATTGATATATATATATATATATATATACAGTAAACAACTGACAACTTATAAAATCAATGCCAATCATTTATATATACATATCTATTCTATTAGCCGTATAAAGATAAGCAGTATACTAACTGAGAATTTGGTCGGTGATCAAGTGAATATTTTCATATCAATAAATGTTGTATTTAAATGAATAAAATGAAAAATTTTGCATGCATTTGTAATAGTGATAGTTTTGTTTATAAATCTTATAAGCATAATTTCAAAATTTTTCTAACGATAGATCAATTTTTTTGAACACAAATACTGAAGAAGTCATCGGTATGACCAACTGCCAACTTTATCTTTTTTGCATATATCTCTACGGTAGTTTCCATAACAAATAAATAATAATTCTCTTAACGAAAACAATACTTTTGCTTACTTAATGCCAATTGTATCTTTTGTTTATATATATACATAACTATGGTATATCGGAAAAAATATTCTATATGTGTGCGAAGTAATATACAATAATATATATAATATAATACAAAAATATACATCAGCACAGTTCAATCAACTTCTTTTTATATATAAATATATATATATATATAACTATATATTAATATATTATGTTATATATAGTAACAATAATAAAAATAATTTAACGCAGTGCGTGTAAAAGTTGTACATAACCACTTATTAGCATATACGTGTTGTATATATATATAGTTAAGAAGATATATTGTATATAAAACACATATAAACAGAGTCGATTATTTTTTAGAAATTTTTTTTTTGAGATTAAAAACAACAAGTTTTATAGTAATTAAAATTATTTCAAAATAGCTAGTATTTTTAAAGATAAAAGTTCATATATATATATATGAATATAATAAATAGTATAAAAAGTAAGTGACAATATATAAATTTTTGATTAACGAACTGAATTATTATGTAATAAATTAAATGTTATTAAATAAATATTGAATATATTGAAAATAATTTGTGACTATGTAGTTGGACTTGGGACTTCGACATTTACTGTATACATACAATAGAAAACACTTTTTTTTTTTTTTTTATTTATATGAAGGTCAAATAAAATTATAAAAAACAAAAAAACTTAAACGATCACATAAATTAAAAGTAAAAAGCAATTAAATTATTAATGATGGTCTGAGAAATTATAAATTATAATATAAAATACATTGAAATTGAAATTATAATTGTTATATACATATACACTAATATGCGCCCGTACGTGTTAATTTAAATTTAAAATTAATGCGTTTTTATTGTATATATATACACTCAATACAGTGTACAATGCTAAATATATTCTGGTGTGACTGTAAAATGTTTTCAAAAGAATAGTATAATAAAAATAACAATAATAATCTTCTTATTTTAAATTTTATTATTATATTATATATAGCTAAAATACTAATTTTTTAAACTACATCGAATATATTTATGTATTTATAACATAATGTATGGGAATTATTCTTTTAAATTCACACATCACTTTAAAATATTCATTAGCTATATATATATGGGTATCATGCATACAGCTACTGCTATACATTTACACAATGTTTTTATTAAATAAAGGAAATGATGAGACATATAATATATATTTATATTCCAAAAAAATGGTAACAAAATAGAATTGGTCTTTCTCACAATGTAACACAATAATGTACTGACATATAACAATAACAATAACTACAACACCAACAACAATAATTTTTTTTTTTAACCAAAATATAAAATAAAAATATTTTGTTGTTATATTCAGAAAAAAATGCCAGGATATTGAGTTTTATTTTTTAAAAGAACGTTGATATACACAAACAAACATATTGCCATATAGCCATTTATTTATGTATATAACATTTTATATATATATACAAAATGACATAATATATGAAAGATGATTTTATTATTATTATTATTATTATTATTATTATTTCTCTATTTTTCCTTATAAAATTCATGAAATTGTCTGTAATACACACATATTCATATATATAATAAACGTATATTTAGATGAAAACAAAAAAAAAGGTGCGCCTCATCATCATAAAGTCAAAGAATTTACCTGTAGATATATATATAGAATTTTGTATTCATTTATTTATATTTTCTAAACACACTTTTCTATATCAATCTATCTATACCTACAGGCTATATACACGCCTATAATATACGAGACGAGTATATATGTTTTACATTTTTACCTGTGCAGAATCTTTTATAAAATTTCTAGTTTGTTAGAGCTTTATAAAAATTTTATATATTGTATATATATATATATATATATGTAACCATGCATGAGTTGATATATTGTAGATACAGATATAGATAGAAAAAATAAAAAAATAATTTCTAAACTAATAACATATAAAAGAGTATATAATAATAATAATTTTGTATATAAGTCGATTGTATAAATGACAACAAGTGGTTTTGTTTATATAAGTTTTATTATATTTTTAGTATATCTTTTATTTCATATATATGTGTGGTGCGTGTGTGTTGTGTTGTGTTGTAGTAGTAGTAGTAGTAGTAGTATTATAGTAGTATTATAGTAGTATATAGTAAAAGAATAATAAAAAATAAATAAATAGTTTTAAAGTTTTATGTTTGTTGAGTAAGTAATGGTAAAAATTCTAAATCCTTTTTATGTTATATACCAATTTTATCTACTATTTATATATATATTATTTGTTTCTATAATTTTATATTTTCATATAATTTAGTAGTGAAATAGTATATAGTATGATATTATAAATGATGAAAAAAAAAAGCGTATGTTAAGTTTTAACAGTTGCTTCCTCATGTATTCCTATGTACCATATATAAAATAATTTATATATATATATAAAAAGGAAAACTTAAACTTATAATATACAATTGAATTATCTTACAACAGGAAAACATGTATACAATCGTGTGTGTTGATCTTGATTGAAAACAAGAACGAACGACACCAAACCTTTTATATTTATAAATATTATTTTAAATATATGCGTATTTACATAACAATATAATTCTATATATTATAAATCTGAGGGATATTGGGTGAATGAAAAATAAAATATTTTCTATACAAATTTAAAAATAATATACTTATAATATCAATAAAGGTTTTTCTGTATATAGTTTGATATTAGAATATAAATAGTACATATAGTTCAAAATATATATATATATATTGTATGTATATATTGAAAATCTTGTGTATATACAATATATATCTCTTATATTAAAATGTTATTATATTATATGTAAATTGATTTAGAATCCATTTGTTATAAAGTGAATATTTATTATAGTGTGAAAATTATATTAATAGGTCTACTAATATGTGTGTGCCGCTCACGGATTAATCTCTTTGGCCGCCTTAAATGATGGCTGTTTCTGCTGAAATATTTTTTTGTGAACGTATTCACTTTATATCTTTATCTTTCTCAGTTTGTGTTACGAGCTAAAAGTGTAAACAACATATTTTTTTTTTTGTTGAAAATGTCGTGTTTTGTGCCAGAAAAAAGTGATTTGCGGGGAGCTTTATTGTTATTGTTTCATTGGAAGAAAACTGCTGCTGAAAGTCATCGAATTCTTGTTGAAGCTTATGGTGAACATGCTTTACAAGAAAGAATGTGCAGAAAGTGGTTTCAACGATTCAAAA
This sequence comes from Bibio marci, assembly GCA_910594885.2. Lineage (NCBI taxonomy): Eukaryota > Metazoa > Arthropoda > Insecta > Diptera > Bibionidae > Bibio > Bibio marci. The sequence goes on from OU343116.1 coordinate 37,196,735, forward strand.
GTGATGATTTTGATCTGAATGACAAAGAACGTGGAAAACCACCAAAAAAATTTGAAGATACAGAATTGCAAGCATTGTTGGATGCAGACGATGCGCAATCGCAACAACAACTAGCCGATTCCTTAAATGTATGTCAACAAACCATTTCTAATCGTTTAAACAATATGGGTAAGATCCAAAAGGAAGGAAAATGGGTTCCATATGAATTGACAGAAAGAAGCATGGAAAAGCGAAAAACCACGTGCGAAATATTGTTTCAAAGACAGCAACGAAAGTCGTTTTTGCATCGAATAGTCACTGGTGATGAAAAATGGATTTATTTTGACAATCCTAAACGAACTAAGCATTGGACTGATCCAGGTCAACCAGTCAAATTGACGCCAAAACGCAATATTCATGGAAAGAAGGTTTTATTGCGTATTTGGTGGGACCAAAAGGGCGTGCTGTATTATGAGTTATTCAAACCTGGTCAAACTATTACTGGTGAGGTATACAAAGGACAATTGAATAAATTGAATCAATCATTGAAAGAAAAACGACCAGAATGGGCGAACAGATATGAAAAAGTGATCCTTATGCACGGCAATGCTCGTCCACATGTCGCAAAACAGGTAAAAGAAACATTGGAAACACTCGGATGGGATGTGTTACCACACCCGCCCTATTCACCAGATGTTGCTCCATCAGATTACCACTTGTTCAGATCGATGGCACATGGACTCTGTGCACAACGCTTCCACAATTATGAAGACGTCCAAAATTGGATCGATTCTTGGATCGCATCAAAAGAGGAGAAGTTTTATTTTGATGGTATTCATAAATTGCCAAAAAATTGGAAAAAGGTTATACTTAACGATGGTAATTATATTCAATAAAAATTTTTTACTGTTATTACCGGAATTAATGTGTTTTATTTTTAAAAAAACGGCACACTCATATTGGTAGACCTATTATTATTTTTTTAACAAAAAACAACTTTGTTTTTATAAAAATGTAAGTCCATTATTTATTTGTCATAATAAAAATTTAAATTTTTAACTCAACACTGGTATATATATACCCTTAACATTGTATATGAAATATAAATATATAAAAAGTAAACTCAACATAAAACCTCTACAATAACATTTTATGAATTGAATGAAACGTTTAAAATAGCAATTTTGCTTTTGTTATATTTATCTTATATACGAGTATATATATTAAATATTACTGTAGTATATTATATATGTTATACTAACGCCATTGTAGACCTAATATAGATATTATATAGTTACATATTTATGAAATATGGTTTTAGATATTTTCTAAAATACACTATATAATATATATGTATATTATGTATTGTTCAGTTTTCAGATATTTTGAAAGTAAGAAAGAAAAGAAAAAAAAAAAAAGAAAGGAAATTAAATTTGTTCACTTTTAAAAGAAATTATTTATAGAATGGTATTTTTTTGTATTAAATCAAAAAATAATACCTATATATCCAATACATAAATAGAAATAGATATTTATTTACTTGACAAATGGGTCAAATATATGTATCTATAATTCTATACAAATCAATCACCAATATATAGTATAAAATATTATATATTAGTAGGGGGTGGACGCGCAAAACTATGTGTATTCATTTTTATTTCAAACGCTATAATACTCCGAAAATAGTTAATATTTTTTAACCTATTATGGGGGTCTATTCCAAAAAGGAAATTCTCTCACCCTAAATAGATGAATGTTCGCCAGAAATTGATAATTATTTAATTTAATCGTGTCATGTTAATTTCAAATTTCAATTTTTTACTTATTACATGCAATAACTTTTAAATAATAACAAATCATATTTTAAGTTTTTTTGTCACGTCGACGTTACACAAATTATAGATTTCTTGTATATTATATGTTACATCAAATATATTAGTTGCATTACAAATAGATTTGTTTATGTTTTTTAATAGTATACATAAAGCATTTACAATTTGTGAATTGGCCATGTAAAGTTTTATTTTAAATTTCACAATATTATTCAATTTAAATAAAAAATATATATTTTCATGAAAATAAAGACTAATTATATGTTGGGTAAAGTGTAAATCATCATTAAGAGATTTTTAAAATTCGGGATTGGCGCAGACGTTGTCTGTAGATAGGTACGTTTGAAGAAGCATGTTGTAAAACTGCACCTGAGTCTTAATGCCATAATTAACTAAGTCAGAAAACCATTGATTTTAATGACCACTATATTTTTTATTCATATATAGTCCCTAAATGAAAATGAACTAACCGATCACATTGAAATTTCGAACACAAATGACAGTCTCATATGTGTCCACGATAACGAAACTTAAACGGGTTGTTCTCAACATTTTCCTTGTAAGCAAAAATTGTTAAATGATTCATATAGCCCCGATCACCTCTACATAATTTTAGAAATAGAAAAATTCATAATAAAAATAATATTTTGATCGATTATCAATGCATTTTATTGTTGACATTTTTTTATAATCTGCATTTACACACACACACACACACACTCTTCTCCATATTCTATATTTATTATTTAATTTACACATAAATAGTAATAAAATTTATGGTAACGATATTGTTACATAGTAAAATAATGATTGATATGGGGGTGTATTAAAATATTATTTGTATTGGTATTATATGGAAAAATACCAAGTGAAAATATCAAACGTTATGCGAAATTATATTAAATAAATCAAATAATAGGATATGCTATAGACGCATGCATATCATCAACCACATTTTGAAAATGATTTTGTTATGTGAATTGTTAAATATTTATGTGTTTTAAGATTTCGTTGATAACTATTTTTTAATAAATAATTATTTATGTTCTTTTTTTTTCTTATCCCATAATATGATATATAATAAAATTTAATAAAAACCCAAAAATATAAGAAATTAAATAATTATTTTTATGTGCACTTACCTATTATCATTCCGTAAACTTTGATCGCCTAATAAAATTTCTGTACCGCCAGAGGAAGGTAATGGACTTCCTCTTGATATGGTTTTTAATTCATGTGATTCGTCGGGCAGTTCAGAATCAACTTCTGATAATGTTGATAGCTGTGTGGAGATGGGAAAAAAAAAACATTAAATTTTACTCAATATTAAAATATTATAATTTGCACAAATTATTTTATTTCATTTATTTATTTATTTATTTATTTATTTATTTATTTATTTATTTATTTATTTATTATTTATTTTATTTTGATATGATTTACCTCACGATTTGGTCCGTGACCATTTGCTATTAATTCAATATTATTTTTATTTGCATAATATTTTAAATTTAAATTTAAATTACTATTTAAAGCAGCACCACTATTATTATTAATATTAGTTTTACTATTAATTATATTATAATTATTATTGCTATTATTATTATTTATATTATCATTTTTATTAAAATTGGAAATTTTTTGTTGACTATCATTCGTTAAAATTATATCTGTAGTTGTTGTTGCTGATAATGTTGAGGATGAAGATGATGATGATGGTATTATTATAGATGGTGCTGGTGTCACTTGATTTGTAATTAATAATGTATTATTATTTAATTGATTAGCACTTAAATGATTATTAACTAAAATTTGTTGATGATGTGGTAATTGTTGAAACAATTGGTTTTTATTAATTAAATTAATTTGCTGTGGTTGTTGTTGTAAAAGTGATACATGTGACTGTTGTATTTGATATTGACCAGAAGTTACAGTTAATGGCGGTGTAATTGTTGTGGACGTTATTTGATTATTACTATTTTGTTGTTCCAATTTTTGTTGTTCTAATTGCTGTTCTTGTAATTTAAGTAGTTTTTGTTGTTGTAAATATAAATAATGTTGATTTGAACCGATTAGACAATTATTTGTTATAGCAGCTATATTAGTTGTTAATGTTGTTGTACCTGTGACATTATCACCGGTTAATGATGTTACATAAATTGGCGATGCTTCTTTTAAAAAACTAAAATCTTGTGTGGTTACGCCTTTTGTTTGTTGATTTAACTATAAAAAATATAATGAATTAGTAAATTCAAATCAAATTATTAGTTTTCAATAGAGTATCATGCAAAACCAGATCGAAACTAAATTATATTAACGCTCATTTATATATAATATATGAATGTGTGTATACCAGAATACCAGATATTTTTCTTTTAAAAATTAATGAAAAATTACATAATTTATATTTTTTCTGTGAAGTGAATCTTTGTAAGAAGGAAAAAAAATAATAATAAATAATTTGTAATTATATAATTAAAAAATTAAATAACATAATTGCAAGACTTGGTATTATATGAACAAATATAAAATATAAATACAATATTATGATAAAAAGAATCACAGCTATTTCAATAAGATTGTTTATTATTTTTAGTATTATTATAATGAAATTAACGTGTATATTTACATATTTTTGTACTGAACGATCATACGTGAATTGCCATTGTTTATACAAAAATGGATGAAGTGATTTTGTTACTAAAAATGAGAAATTTTACAAATTGGTTTAATAAATAATATAAAAATTATAATATCTAGAGGCATGTTTAATAAATTTAATTAAAAGAAATTTAAATAAGTCATTTTTCTATACAGAAATTTGTTAGTATATATAAATTATATAGCTTAAATGTGTCCCCAAATTAATTTTTTAAAATGTAATAAAGAGAAAATACTATATGAAAATTAAACTTCAAAAAGTTCATAATAAATTAATTTAAAATCATTACGAGAATAATAAGTTTTAAATATCCTCAGGTTATGTAATGTACAATATATACACACAGTCAAAATGATAATTAAATATATGGATAGAATTGTAAAACACAAACAATTGTGGTCTTATTATAATCTTATTATACGAAAGATAAAATATGTAACGAAATTAAAGAATATGCAAAAGTTATATAAGCTATTGTTAAGAATCACTACTACATTATAATATATATTTTATGTTTGGCAATTAATGTTGCTCCAAGTGGAGCGTATTGCATCTATAGTAAATAGTCACAAATTGGTAAATTACACCGCATAGGATTATCTAACAATTAACCTATTTGTTATGCAATTAACCGAAGACAGATGTTTTATCATTAACATAAACAATAACATGGCAGCAGAGAACCATTCGTTGCGTTGTAATTTTTTGTCCGTTCTGGAGTGGAAAAGAATATTTATTTCGAACTAGAATTACCTGATTTGAACTGAGTGGACCATCGTTTGTTACGGTACGCATTTTGTCGTATTCTTTTAATGGTTTGATTGGGTACTTCAAAATTAAAAAAAAAAATATATATATATGGATCAATTGATGAATTCTTAAACATTCACATACGGAGTAATTTTCCAAATTAAATGTAATGTTTGATTGTTATTGGTTAATGGTGTTTATACTTTTAGAATCAATCCATGCGTAGTTCATTTGGCGCACAGGACAAGGAATTCAGGTCAAATACTTATCGTAGCGTTGTATTAAATGATGTTATTATTTGAGCAAAACTGTATATGAATACAGAAATAAATAATATTTACAATATATACATTCTTAAGAAAAGTATTACTAATTATTTTTAGTTTACATCTTTTTTAATTATATATTTATATTTATTTAAATTCTGCAGCTGCAATTCATTTTTCTACATATGTATTATATATACAAATTTTTATGCATATATTTATCAATACAATTTATTAGATTATTATTATTATTATTATTATTATTATTATTATTATTAATATTAATATTTGCAATTGTACATATAATATTATATGCACGTATAAATAAAAATATAATAACATAATTTACAAAGAAAAATAAATTAATAATAACAAACATTCAACATTCTTTATGAATATGTTTGTAAGTTATATATAATATATTGTATATATAATAATATAATAGAAAGAAAGACTTTTTTTATATTACATATATATATTTATAGTCTAAAAACGAGTAAGAGAAATTACAAGAAGGAAATATAAATTAAAAGAATAAAGTTTTTTTTTAACATGATTTATGTTGATTGTAAATATTGTAATACAAAATAAAAATACAGAGTTTTCTTATTTAGTTTTATCAAAAAATAAGATCGACACAAACAAACACACACACAAATTTCGAATTAATATATAGGATAGCTGTCATCAAGCGAAAAAAATTGCTTGAAAATAATAAATCATATAACATAAAACTATATTTTATCTATTCCATATTTTACTTATTGTATTTAAAAAATTTGAATATTTATATCAATATAATATAGTAATATTGTATATAGTACACAATATAATACCATATATACACATTCTCTGTTCATATCTTTTATAGGTTATACATGTGCTGCGATTTTACTAAAAGTTTTTATATTATTGGTATATAATTTAAGGATAGATAGTTACTTTGTAGCAAAATTTTAACACACACACACACACACGCTCGAATAGTTTTGTTATAACAAATGGAAAAACACATAAAAATATAATAAGTAGATGCATATAATATTTTATAAATTTTAAAACAAAATATAAAATGCATTTTGTAATGTTTATAGTGTATAGTTGTGAGTTTATAAACTATTATAGTTTATATTAGTATCGCATTGTAATACAAAAATATGTATTGTAAATTATTATCATATTATTATTCATTCACAACCGAAAAAAAAATATTAAAAACAGAAATAAAAACACTTATATGAACCTCATTGTCTAGACAATAAATTGACAAACATTTTACTTGTAACCTCATCTATATACAAGTGTTTTATTTTATGATATTGATATTATGTATTAAATTATATGTCGCTTTATACAATATTATTACGTATATGTATTTTGTGTGATAAAATTATTACACACTAAATATTACATTATATAAAAGTATAATAATATATTAGATAAGATTGATCATAAATGATTATCGTCTATATAGACAAATAGATACATCACCATTAATGCATGTCACGTCGGGAAAAAGTATAGAGCATCAAGAAAAAAAAAAACGACAAATTGTTCTATTTTAAAACAAACCATTCACCTCTTGCCTATTTTTCCTTGGCCTTCGGCTTCCGTAATTACATCTATCGTCCATTGGTAGACCCATAGAATTTCTCAACACACTGCTATTCATTTTACATATACGTATCAATTGGATTTTTTTTTATATTAAAATAATACCAATTATTGTTAAATATAAATAATACAATCAAATATCAAAGAAAATTAAGCATTACATTTTTAGTGATGATTTATATACAAATCTTCAAATTGTAGAGACACTTATTGTAAGTTTACTATGGTACTATTGATTGGACGAATGGTCGCACAATATTTAAATGTAAAACAATTAAACATCTAAAATTTATTCAAATATATATGAATTAGTTATCGACTCTAACTAAAATATTATATTTTATATATTGTAAGAAAATACATTTATGCTATACATATAATATGCATTTGGTAAAATTAATAATAAATAATTGAATAAAATTTAATTATGAGTTTTCATACAGAAAATATATAATATAATTTTATTTTCCGTTTTTGTAAATTTGGTAAAATAAATTTATTACAGGAAATTGACATCCTTCAATTTTATACAATTTATAAATTATTGAATTTTTATAATGTTCTGTACATAGCATATAATACACACCCAATCCTTTTTGTACGCGATACCCATTGGAGCCGATACAAACGCAAGTAAAAACAAAATCGCTCCAAATAAATACATGATTTGTTTAAAATACACAGAAAGGAAAAAAGGTTAAAAACATAACTAAAAACGTATGAATAAAACACTGAAATTGATGTCTCAAATCCGTGTAATTTCATATATATTTTTGTTTATATTTATTTTTCATAGGTATTTGTATATACAATAGTATCAAAGATCCTTAAAATTTGGGATTGGAAGACGTTGGCTGCAGATAGGTCCAGTTAGTGAAGGCTAAGTCCTGGTTTTAATGCAATGCAGTAAGTAAATAAATAAGAAAATAAAAAAACTAATATTTGTAGTATTGATAAATTATGAGAACAGAGAAATATGAACTACATAAAATTACTAAATTAAAAACAATGATTGTTTGGCAGCTAACGTCAACTGAATTTCGTTAATGGATCTATTTCAATATATCATATAGTATTAAACTTTCACATATGACATGTGTAAGAAGATGTGGTATACAATATAGTTTTTATGGTTCACAGTACTATTTAAATTCGCAAATTTTAATCTAATATCTAATCTAATCTATATCTATACTATCACTCAGCGAAATGTTTTGAAACGATAGAATTAAATTAATATTGTTAAAAGAAAAATTGGTTTATTCCAAAAAAATTACATAAAATTAAATAAATAGATCCGACAAAAAAAAAGGATAGGATGTATATTAGATCGAGAAGCGAGGACGAAAGTAGAAAGAAAAAAAAAGTAGAAAATTTCAAATTTAATTTAATCAAATCCTCTATTGCAATATTAATGCAAGAAATATATTATATTATATACTATATATACCATATATATACGAGAGCAATTCAGTAAGTATAATTAGTGTACAAAATCTTCAAAATATATTGTATATTATTTCATCATCATAGTGACACACAACACAATTTGATGCAAACCTCTTTTCAATTACCGGCGGCACCAATTCATATATATATTTAGAACTTTGACATTACTGTAAACTGGAGTGTTTTTTAATTACATAGATTCTTTTCTTAAATAAACACAAACCATTTTATATTTTATCCTAAATTATCTTTCGATGAATAATATATGTAGGTCATATTATCAATAATTTTATTTTGTAAGTATTTTTTTGAATTCCGAACATCAATTTAGTTCACTTTAACAAAATCAGTCTGCTTTTTTGATACATAAACATGAAAAATTTTTTATTACAAAATTCTGCATTATATGTATATATCAATAAAAATAAATATATTTTACATTTTGCATTGATTTATTGACTTACACTCGTACAATATATAATATTTACATATTTTTATTCGAACAAAATTTTAGCTATGTTTTGTTATGAATATTTTAAGAAATATAATAAACTTTGTTTATTTATCAATAATTTAATTTTTATAATTATATTTTATGAATAAGTGATGATAATGTAATTTTAAAGTCAATGCCAACGGATCGATATTGTTTCTATAAACTTAAAGGAGTAATTTTCGTATGACTATCTGCGGCATTCGACGTTTTATTACAAGATTAATTTTTTTATTATACATTATAGAAGAAGTGTATATTAAAATATTATATATTATATGAACAAATTCGGTGGTTATAGTTTAATAATTTGAATTTGAATTGAAAAATAATTAGATTATATAGAAAAAATAAAATAAAAGTATGCAAATAAAACCGCATCCCGTTGGTGTTAATTATTTCATAAAGTGTCTCAAAAAATGAAACCAAAGCTATGCCAAAGTATAAATTATTATTATTATGTTGTTTGCAACGATTGTCGTAAATATTTGCATACTGATTTGTGTCAGTTTATTAGTGAAAAAAAATAATAAAAATAAAACCAACAAATATTAAATGAATTTTTTATTATTAACCTCTTTTATTTATTTATATATTTTTGTATTGTATAAAGCGGTGAATAGTTTTATATTTTATTCTCGTTAAATATATATTAGCTGCATTGTTATTCTTTAATTTGGATTTCACTTTTTTTTATTTTCGTTTTTTTATAACATACAAGTTTTTTTTTTTATATAAATACCCAAATTTGTACGTGATAAAATTTACTTTTAATATTAAAGATTTGCAAGTGTGCACACACACACGGCATATATTTATTATAAATTCATTTATTCACATATCGTTTCACATAATCGCGTATAATGTATGAGATGATCAAAATGGTAAATAAATTTTTTTAATATTCACACAATAATATCGATAACATAAAAACAATAAAATCTCTGGAATACACAAGCACATCGGCACATCACCACACAAATAATTAACGCATATAGTAAATTTACGTAAAAATAATATTAATATAAGATACATATTTTGTATATTAAGTAAGACTGACAAAATAACAACAAATATTCTAATTTGAAATTCAGATATGAAATGGTTGATTTTTTTTCTTTTTATAATTTATATAAATTAATAACACAGTGATGAACTTTATATTATTTATTACAAAATTATACAATAGAATTGAGGAAGGACGATATTAAAAAAAAATTGGTAAATAACTATTCCATTAAAAAGTATTATTTAGTTTTTTTGAAATTTTTTACGCAAAATCAGTCATACAAAAAAGAAACATCTACCATTCGAAAATTGAGAATCAATTGATGAATTGTTAAATACTCCAGTGTGGCGTAATTTACCAACTTAAATGAAATGAATGTTTCGTAGATGCCGTAAACTCCTGCACTCGGAGTAACATAAAGTGTATAAATTATTCATTATTTAAACTAAATTAGTCATTATTATTATATATTTCAATAAAAAATAATCTATTGTAAATGAGAAATATTTTTATTATATGGTAATACAAATGAATACTTTTTTATTTTATACTTAATTTTTTACGTGTACAACGTTATACACGAAACGATATGACAATATATATGCGAGGATAAAAGAATTTGAATAAACTATTAATAAACATGTTAAATATTTATTTATATAATACATATGACATTATTAAGCAATACAATACTGTAACAATATACAAAATATATGCGGTATATGTATATTAAAACAGCATGCCTAAGTAAATATGTACATAATATTAGTTAAATCTAAATAACTTTGACGGAAAAAGTTGGTTTATTTAAACATAAATTTCATTTACCTATATATAAGTATTATATAAAGTGTATTCCAATAGGGACGCTTGATCTTATATAGACATTATATCATGCTGCGTGGTCACACTAAAAATATATTATCAGAACTGTTGTGACATTAATTATTAGTGCATTAATGGTATAATCATTATGAATAGTATTTATTTTATAAAAAAAATCGAATTTGTATGAGAACCACGTTTTGGCAAAAAAAATCATCGTCAGTGTATCACATGCCATATAACTATAATGAAACAATCGAGTTGCTGAAGGAAATGTTATATGTAACAATTTTTCGTGAAATGGCCATAAGTACATACGACTGTGTTAACCACTTGAATTTTTACTTATGGGGTTATGTAAACGCTATGTATATGTATTATTTCAATGGACTACAAACACTTAATGCGTTGCAAGACAATATTAAATGTGTTATCGCTGAAATACACCCTGATTTGACAGAGTTATCGAAAATTAGTCTAATGAATTCATGCAACTAGAAAAGGAGCGGTGGCGGTTATCTGAATTATGTAATATTACAAACATATACTTTAGAAATGAATAAAAAAAATTATTCAAATTGCATATAAATTGTTGTTTTATTTCAATTCAAATTTCGTCAGCTCTTTTAATGAAAAACTCTTTACACAAAAACCCATATAATTATATAATAATATAATTGTGCGTATATTACTATATAATACGCATAAACAACATATAGATGTTAAAAATACACGCAATAATATATATAATATAAAATATAACAAAAGTACTATATATATAATATTCTATCATTGACTATATTCAAAAACATAACATTTATATTTGTGTAAATAATATTAAATATTTATGTGTAAGCTAAAAATATTTAGCATATTATAAGTGTACGCGTACATGTGTAACTAAACGAACTATATGAGAACAGATATATATATATATATATAGATGGTCAATATTATCTCATCATGGTCAAGTCATCAAGTTACATATAATGAGCGGCGCCTATTTTTTTATTCTTTTTTATTTTCTTTTTATTTTTACATAGATTTTCGATTTATATTATGTAAAAGTTTCATAAAATAATATAGAATTTCTTTATAATTATAATGTAAAAAAAATATATACTAATATACTTTTACTATACCAAAAACAAATTATTGGTATATAAATCTTATAAAAAAAAAAACAGAAAACAGAAAACAGAAAATATAAATAAATAATTATGTTGAAATAAGATATTTTTTCGAAAATATATTTTTCAAATCAAAAATTATAAAAAAGAACACATTCATAACAACATAAACATACCAAAAATATTTGTATGTATAAAAATGGTTAAATTTTTTATATAAATACCTTCATTGAAAGTTGGGACATATCCACAGGTGTAATTCGCTTAAGTGTTGATAGCCTTTGAAGACGTTCTCTTGCTTTTTCTTCAACGGCAATAACGAAGGCATCTTGAATAGCATTACCGAGTTCGATGGCTGTTTTTTTTTTTTTATCGTAAAATAAAAAGAAAAAGAAAATGAAAATTAAATATAAGTGAAAATATTATTTTTCAACATTATCTATATAAATAATTTCTCAAACATATCAAATTTTAGCAAAACAAAAAAAAACAGAAAAAATCACATGAATATATTTTAATGTTTATTTTTTTATTTTATTTTTTCCACAAATTAATATATTATTTATTAATGTTTATACGAATTGGGTTTTCTATTTATAATGGCAGAATGGAGAAAATTGGTACATATACTCGTATAAGAAATACAAAAAAATCTATATATGCACTATTAAACATATAATAAATAATTGTTTTTTTTTTATTTTGTAGATTTTTTTCTTTTTTTCCATCATTAAAATAATACAAGATTAGTGTATAAATGTAAAATCAGACTATATGTTTACCATACATTCATTTATATGTATAAGAAAACACACGTTAATTTTTATTTTTACTGTGCAGATAGTGCATTGACCTATTTGATGTTGAATAAAATTATGATTTCTCTGTTATTAATAATATTATCATTTCATATATAAATATATATATGTGTGTGTGTGTATGAGTATGTTGTTGTTATATAAATATATTAAAAAAAAAAAACTAAACAAAACTCTATACATATAAGAGTATGCGTATTTTCAAATTAATAAAAAAACTGACCAACTTTCACAAAAAATGTCAATGTCAGAATCTAATATATATTATTTTATATTATTATTTATTATTGGATAATCCCTTTGCACCGTGATGATTGATTCATCAAAATATTATTTTCCAAAGAAAATATATTGAAAGTCAATATTTATTTATAAACTATACTATAACACAACAATATAGAGATTTATTTACATTTTTATAAATTTATGGATGGGATAATAGTTAGTTATTTTATATCATATATATATTGTCATCAACATACGATATATAATCGTTGATTTTGTTAATGTAATATTACGCATATAGTTTTATCGTATATAAATAAATATACGATATTTTTGCCATTTTTTTTTGTACTAATTGTAAGTATCAAATTACTTATGCTCTTCTATATATATATATATTATTGTTGAAGGTTATATATACTATCAATTACATACATATATATATATATATAAATTTATAAATGATAATATGTTTTATTTAACCTTTTCTAATATATCGTATTTTTTTAATTAGATATATTTATTTATATACAGTAATGCATAAGAAGTGTCTAAGATAGATTGTGTGTTTGTTTTGTTTTTTTTTTTTTTGAATGCATAATAGAAAAAAAAAAGTTTGTAATTAATATATATAAAAAAATAATAAATATTACAATGTATTTTCTCACAATAAAACAAATTTGTTTCCTATATTGTATTTAAAAAATATTAATATCATACCAATGCAGATATAATGTAATAATATTTATAATTATAAATGAACGCAAAAAAAAATAAATGATATTTTAGTAAAATTTGCTTTTTTTTACATATGTATTTGTAAGACAGTTAAAATTTGGATTTTAAATTATATTCCCAGTTATTTAAAATGCGTTTAAAATTCTATAATTCAAGAAGACACATTAATTTTGTATAAAAAAAAAAAAATACTTTTTTACATGAAATTTTTGAAAAAAGCTGGTAATTTTTCTGATACAATTGTTGAATAACTCCAAATTAAAACATATAAATTATACAAAAATAAATTTACACCATCACACAGTAAGAATTTTAGTCGATGAACACACATTTTCTTTATTTATCTTAGTTTCAATGTTGTTGATACCTTAAAGATGATAGACCACCGAAAAAAAATGGTTACAATCATATTATGAAAACCAAACGCTAAATCAAACAGTGTTATATAGTATTTTTGACTTAGAGTTATGTTGCTCAAATCCACCCCCTCGAAGAAATGCATTACACTCGTATACAGAAAATTAAAGAAATTTTCAGAAAGGACTAAACAGAAAAAAAAGACATTTACATATTATAATTCATCGCATAGTATCTGCATTGGCAGAATACATATATATATATATGTAGCGTAACGTAATACACATTGTATAACTTTATTTCGAAATTTTTCTATATATGAAATCATTTATTATTCAATATAGATTTTTTTTATTGTCCCATAAAATAAAATTGAATAAATCGAAATATACATACATTATTTACTTTTGTGTCAACCAATTTTTAAATGTAATATATATGGAAAATATATTTCAATATATACCACCACACACACACACCATCAACAAACAAACCAACATAGGATTGCATATAAATTCCCAACAATAATATAAAAACAAATGCACATCACATTAAATTGACACATCCAGTCAATTGCATTATATGTTATATATACCATAGATATTATCATGAATGCATACAATAATACAAACACTTAAATTATACATATTTATAATATAGAAATAGAATATATTTGTTCATATTTCATAACGTAATACAATAAATAATAATAATAATAATAATGTTTTCAATTGTATATGTTAGTTACTGGTAATATATATTTAAAAACATAATTTATATATAGGATGTTTCAACTTTAGGTGTTAATAATTTTATATTTTATAAAAAAAAAATCAATATAGCAGACAATTGACTTCATTGTCTCAATTATATTGGAGATGTATTTTTTTTAAACTATATATAAATATAAATTATCCAAAGGAAGCCTAATGTGCGAATAAAGTTGTACCAACAATTGCGATGAAATGTTATAATTGATCGCATATTTTCGTACTTTAAGTTTTCACAACATATAGTAATATAGATAAATTTATATTGAAATGTTTTAGCGTTGCATGACTAAAATTCTTGCTTTCTATAACTTTAACAGAACGAAATTGGCGGAAATAATTCCTACGCCTTAAATGAAATCAGATTATCTATATATATATATATATATATATAGACATATTCATTCATATATATATTATCAATAATACTGAAAATAGATAATCGATTTATTATTATGTTCATCATTATAAATATATATATATTTATAAATAATACAACAAAATACATGAGTACATTTAGCAGAAACCTTCAATTTATAAACAAAAACAAATAAAAAAAGTAGCAAAAATTTCAATTCGATTCACTAATATACGTAACTTTACTTTTTATATTAAAACCTTGAAAATTTATTTTGTATTTATGGATGTGTGAAAAATATTAATGTACGCCTATATATAAAATTTCAATTATTAAACACGTGATTTAATTTACGTACATTAAATATTTTCTCTTTTATTCAGAAAAGTACAAGAAAAAATGATTGTTTTGTTATACATTATTAAATAAATTTTTATTAAAAATAAATATGTATTTTATTATTTTTTTCTTATTAACTGACCGCAGCGCAGCACAGCGCAATATATACATAAATAATAATATATTTCTATAAACACGCAATGCTAACTATTTGATTTGATATAAAAAAAAATATAGAAAAATGAAATACATCGCATATAATGGGACATTAAGCGCCTTCAATCTATTTTGAAATTGACAGCACTATATTATTTCAAAATATCAAATAATAGTTTGAAAAAAAATATGTCCACTAATATATTATTTGACATTTTTATAGGCGTTTAGACAAAGTCATGAATTTTTGTAAGATAGAAACATTTTTAACACATTTTCGCTTTATATGCTCAAAGTTGGAAGAAAAAAAAATGTGAAAAATTTCCTTAAAATACAGCTTATTCGACGTATTTTGAAGATTTCTAGAGTGGGTATACTGTTATTGAAAACAACAATTAAAATTCGTTGAACGTTTACTGGTGTGTTATTTGTGTCGATTTAAATTCCCCTTTTCCAACTGGTGTTTCTGCTGGGCTACCACCGCATTGCCGCAAACGAAAATCTCATCTTAATCTTTTTTATAGAATTCTGAAAATTCGAATTATATGGAAAATTTTACGTATATGGTAAAAAGCGTCTCGTAAATATGTACCACAAGATTAGCAAAAAAAAAAAACTATTTATAAATCAATTATAAAATTAGAAAATCATGCTAAATGCCCTATTTTACGTTATGTTCCACTATACACCTCATGTTATATGAAATAAATGATGAGTTGTGCATTTGTAATTATAATATTTTCTATATTATATTTTTAGAAATGTATATAGAATAGAATTAAATATGCAACTTTTTCTGCTAACCTTGAATATATAGATATATTATCATCAATTATATGTATATGTATGGACACACTCATACATATGTTAGATAAAATAAAAAAATATATATATATAAAGAAAACATATAAATGCAAAAAAATGTTTGACTTATAAAATTAGAATTTTTATTTTAAATCCAAACAATTGATTAATTTTACATATATAGTCTGATCTTATCAAATATATATGGTCCGTATTTATATTCAACTTGTAATAATGTGATATGAAAATGAGTTAAATTTCAATAAACAACTGTCGTCAGAGAATTAATAACACATCTCAACACACTCTTAGCAAACTGGATAATTATTATATTAAATCATATCATATCAGTAGTACTATATTTTAAGAAATATTTGATTTACCATTTTATTATTTATATGATTAATTATTATATAAAACTGAAATTCTATATTATAATTTGATAATAACTATTAATAAATTTAGATAAATAAATCATATTAAATAATATTATCGAAGCTCTATATAGCAGATGAAAAGTCATACAAATTATATATATATATATATATGACATCATTCATAAAAAAAAAAATGTTGAATGTTACGTATACATCCATCCATATTCTATACACAAATAATTTTTTTCACATATAAAAGATACAGATACATTATGTAACTTACACATATATATATATATATATATATAGCATTAATATTCCAGCACAATCGATGTATAGAATTTTTAAGTTTTCGTTTAACTCTTACAATTTGTAATGTACGAATAAATATCAACAACATGAATATGTATACGGAAAGCAGCATATGTGACGTAAAATGTATATATACACGAATTGATTATTGACATAAAGGAAAAGTGGATGAATATGTTTATGAGAGAAAGAATAAAAAAAAAAAAAAAAGGATTTTATGTCACATATGTTTGAAAAAATATATTATTAAATATTATATCCATCTAAGAATGAAATTTCACTGAAATGTATATTTAATTTAATGTCAAAAAACGTTATAAATCAAAATTACACACTTTTTTTGAAAATGTTTGTAAACAACAAAACAAAAAACAAAAATACACACAAAATAAAGTTAAAAGAAAATCTTTTTTCATCGTATACAAAGGTACCAATACCATGAACAGTCTCTTTTTATTTTCTAAAATCAAAATGATTATATAAATATATTCTTTATATAACATATTTATATATACATATTTTTATAACATTATTAAATATTCAACCAAAATATCTTATGTTTGTGTGTTTATGCATAGAGGATATTGTACTTCTTATCTAATATTAGTTATATATATATATATAACAGATAGTATATATTGAACTTCGATGGAATCAATAACAATGTACATATCTATACGAGTATATGTATAAAAAAAAAGTATGATAATAAAATATTAGAATTTATTACATATTTTCAATATTTAATTTTGAAATATTTTTTAAAAGTTATTTGTTTTTCGACTATAGAATATGATACAAATTAATTTTCCTAATACATATACAATATTTTAATATATTTATTATAATAGTGTATATATGTTGTACGAATGTATTATTGAGCGGTAAGCATCTAAAAATGTTGTCGAATTTTATATTATAAGATTTTTTTTTCTATTTTTAAACATTCACTTTTTTTTCTAATATACATTTTATACACCTACGTTATATATCAAATCCTATGTAAATATATTTATAGTATGCAAAAGGAAATATTTAGGAATCCTTAAAAATTATTTTGAATCTGTCTCATATACATTTGTCACGTATTTATAGAAAAATGAAATCGTCAATCTATAAATATATTTTTATATTTAGGATAGGTATATATATTTATATTATTTTTTTTTTTTTGTATACGGAAAGACTTATTTACTACTGAACATCAACCAAATAATGATAGATTAAGAAGAGCTTATATAGAAAAATGTGACTAAAAAATTGATAGAAAATAGAATTAAACAAAGTTAATATCAAGTAATGGTAAAATTGTGATAAAAATTATAAAATGAACAAATGAATTTAAGAAATTCGTTATTTGTTATGCGTGCGTTGACCGATTCCAGCATCTTTATTTTCCTACAATCAGATAGATAAATCATAAATTAATAATTATATAGTTAATAATTTTTCTAATATATTATTAATTTACTCTCATCTCTTTCAATTAATTTCCTAAAAGATATAGATTCTATATATTTTTAATTTACTTACTGCTATATTAATTAATCATATATATCATGTAGAAGAAGATAGATTTTATTTAAAAATTTTTAATTTCTATTTATTTATTTACTATAGAATTCAGCAAATTGATGATAAATAATTGATAATATTTTAGATGGCTTTTTATATAGAAGATTACTTCATATATGTTGTAATTCGATCGAAAAACATAATTAAAAGGCAAACGTTAGTGTTGTGACATAAAAAAAAAATTCATCCAATATATGCAAAAGCATAACATAAACATAAAATAAAAATTCGTGTGTTTATTTGTTTTCGATTATGTTTAAAATATTTGCAAAATTTATTATTTTGATGCATCATAAATGAATTCGTATATTAATTTATTAATTTAATGTAATATTTCTAAAATCTATTAATTAATGATAGAATTGTTTTCTTGTAATTGATCGTTTTTATCCTTATTTTGGTAATATTATTTATTAATAACATTTGGATTTGTCGGATTCTATGAATTGAAAGATAGCAAATAAAAATTTTCCGTGTCGGTTTTGGTGTATACGTTTGCTACGCAAAATCTTAACAAATATAATAAAATTTTTTTTTATTAAATATCGACACACATATTTTTGTAATAAAATTAAATGCTTTAAAATAAATTCAATGTAAATACACTAATTAAATAAAAATTATTTACTATTGCAAAAATAAAGTCACTCTCACCTTTCACTTGTTAGACTATATATATAATCGTATACATGTGGTTAAAATTATAAATTATGTATTAGTTTAATTTATTTTAAGCTCATCATACACATATATTGTTAA
This sequence comes from Bibio marci, assembly GCA_910594885.2. Taxonomy (NCBI): domain Eukaryota; kingdom Metazoa; phylum Arthropoda; class Insecta; order Diptera; family Bibionidae; genus Bibio; species Bibio marci. The sequence continues at coordinate 37,216,335 of OU343116.1, forward strand.
ATATTTTGTTCATATAATATAATATTTTGTTGATATCGGTAAAAAAAATAAATAAATTATAAATGTACATGTCGAATTTATAAATTATAATTTTTTTTTGTAAATCAGAAATCATAACAATATCATATATTTGTATATTGTCGTATGGAAAAAAATAAAATATTATAACAAAATTTCCTTTTCTTTATATTTGGTTTGATTAATGATTATACAAACGCAACGCCCACCGAAATAATTTTTTTTTTATTCATATTAAACGTATAGCATTTTCTATAAATACATATTATTCAATGTAACCCTTAATACATAGTATGGTATATTGCTTATTTGCTTCGGGTATAAGTAGAAAAGTTTAAATCAGTTATATTTATAAAGGAAGTAAATATACTAATATACCGATAAATATAAATATAATATTATTAATTATATTTTTATCTTCAAAGATGATATGAAATTAATGATCAATATTATATAAAAGAGTGTTATTTGTCATAATTTTTCTTTTATAATTATTTGATATAATTTTCAATAGGTACATTGTATTTTATTTTTTTTTAAATAAGTGCATATAATTTAATATATAAACCAATAAATTATATATATATATATGACAAAAATTTTTAGATTAATTATAAAAAAATTATTTAGAATTTAAATTATTTCATTTGAATAAATTGTATGTAGAAAAACAATATAATAAACAATTTAGTTTTTTGCATTATATTCCAGTAATTATATTTATGAGTAATGTAAATATTTAAATTAATTTTGAAAAACATATCTATTCTACCAAACACTACAGTTAAGTAGATAAATTAATCTGCCTGCGTGATTATTTAACAATACACCAATTGATTTGTAATTATGTTTTTATATAAATATTTCATATATTTATTTATTCAATTATTCTTATATATAGGTGAATGTGAATGATGATGGTCATAGTGTTGTGGATATATAAAGAAATTATTAATTTTTAAATAGAGTGCAACACCATATTTTTAAAGAAATTACTTTTCTGATTTCAAATAATAACAAATATTAATTCAGTTAAGTAAATTTTAATATGAAAAATACCAGACAATTTTTCATCATACACAATACCGAAAAAAGAAATTCTCACCCCCAGATAAAATGACATGTGCGGTGCACTAAATATTTGACTTGTTGTGTGTAACATCAAAGGAATTGATACAATATAATTACTGCTAAATTACAAATTACTGACTATAGTTTACATACAAAAATCAAGGTTCACTTGTAATAATTAATTAAAGTTTTATATATATATATATTTTGTTTCCATAAATTAGAGAACAGAATAATTACTTTATTTATGGTTATTATAGTAGGACACGAATATACGAAAATTTTATGCGTTCTATCCTAACTGCAAATATTGTCAATATAATATTAGTAAAAATTATTTGATTATTGATTGAATGATATTATTGTTAACTATATAAATAATATACAAATACAATATATATAAGAAGTAATATATCTACTACCTTAGAATTTTTAACTTAATGTTAACTCTAATTATTAAAAATCTTAATAACACATTATTAGCACACTAAAATTTTGTCAAAATATCGTGTTCCGCCGATATATGGTATAATTAAATATACCAAATCAAAAATATTAAAAAAATTATTGTACCAAAATAAAAACAACATCATAACCGATTTTAATTTGCATAACAAATGTAAAGTAATTAGATACGTACGAATTTATTCAACAGATCATTACTTCTTTTATGCGGTGTAATAAATTAAATTTTAAATTAAATATGGAAATAATAAATATACCGAAATAATTATTTGTCTATTGAATATTGTACTATTAAATTGTATATCTATAGGTACAGATATAACTATATATATATTTTATATATAATATTAAAATAACCTTGACCGTTTTTGTTAGCCGATATCATCATCAATGACATTATAATTGCGTTTTTTGCGATTAAATATTTTACTAATAATAAAAAAATACGATAATAAAATATGTTTTAACAAAACGGAAATTAAATCAATTTTAATTATATACATATAATATATTTATTCAATTTATATATATATACTCGTATTACAAATATAGCTAGATAAATTACCATATTATTAAATTAATTTCTAAAACATAAATTGTTATATATTGTTAAATATGCGAATTAATTCATAAATTATTGATATGTATACAAAAAAAAATGATGTAATTTTGTATCTATTATTATTGCATTATTATTATTATAGTATTAATATTTAATTGTAATGTTAACGAACGCATTTATATAAAATATATAACATAACACCGTATAGCAATAAAACTATTGCGGAAAACACCATTGTTAAACAAACTGAAACAATCTCATTAATTATAATTATAATTATTATTATTATTATTATTATTATTAGTATTTACAATGCGGAGGAATTTTTAAAACTGTTAAAAAATATGTCAACAAAATAAAATCAGAACAAAAATGTAATTATTTCAAGTACGTAAAATAATAATAACATAACAATAATAATAAATAAATAAATAAATAAATAAATAAATAAATAAATATTATACCATCAAATTTTAATGTATGCATTTTCATTACATTTATGTTATATAGTAAATTTTTACCAAAAATTATACGTTTGTTAGATATATTTTGTTTTATTAAAGCGACACTGTTGTTGGCTTTAAAAATATTTTTAAAGAAGTAAATTTATATGTCACTATGTTTAAAAAAAAAAAAAAAAAGAAGTACATAATAAAAATTTAATTTATTTTATATATGTTTATTTTTCTATATATGCGTATGCGATGTTTTATGTTATAATTATTATTTATGTATGAGCTGTGAGTTGAATAAACAAAATATGAACATTTTTGTTTATTGTATATTTTTTTTTTTTTTTTTTTTTTTTTTGTGCGTGGGTAGGTAAAAATCTCAATAGACACCACGAGGAACGCGCGCGTTATCCTGGTGGTAGTGTGGAACTCTAATCCACTAAAAAACCTCCCAAGAGCATGAACATCCATATTTGAATGTCAATACTACTACCTATTACAATCTAGTCTAAAGACTAATAAGCAATTTTATTTTGTTGATTTGTTTAGGATACTAAAAGTTTATCCAGCGATTCATTTTAGTTTTGTTCGATTATAGTATTATGCCAATTCAAAAGGTTTTATCCTTTTGAGTCGTCTTGTTATATTTGAGTTGTCTATTAGCCTGTAAGCCTCAATATTCACATGTGCCCGTAGTCTTCTTTCGTGACCCTGTGCCATGTTTTTAATTTCGTCCACCACATTATCTATTTCTAGATCCCTATGTAGGTTTTTGTTGTTAATGTACCAAGGTGCATCTACAATATTTCTGAGCACCTTATTCTGGAATCGTTGTATTATATTTATATTACTTTGTTTGGTGCACCCCCAAAGTTGCACACCATATGTCCAAATAGGTTTTAGAATTTGCCTGTAGAGCAATAATTTATTTTCTATTGTCAAAGAAGATGTTTTTCCTATTAACCAATACATTTGTCTATAACGTATATCCAGTTCATCTCTTTTCTTCTTCACATGTGTTTTCCAACGCAATTTAGCATCTAAAGTCATGCCCAGATACCTGGCCGAATTAGAATATGGTATTTGCAGATTGCCAATAAATATAGGCCTATATACAATCCTTTTATTTGTGAAGTCTACGTGAACCGACTTTGTTTCATTTAGTTTCATTCTCCATTTTTTGGTCCAGTTATCTATCTGTGTAATAGCCACCTGCAGTTTCGCGGTTGTTTCTTCGTTAGTGTCCCCAACAGCCAGGATGGCAGTATCATCAGCAAATGTTGCTATCAAGTTGTTTTCCATCAGTGGAAGATCACTAGTATACAATAAATAAAGTATTGGTCCAAGTACACTTCCCTGAGGTACTCCCGCCTTGATTTGTTTTAGCTGAGAAACGGCTCCATCCTGTTTTATTCTGAAGTATCTTTCTGACATATAAGATATTAATATCTCTGCATACCGTGCTGGTAGCATTTTTTGTAACTTGTGTATTAAACCCTCATGCCATACCTTGTCGAAGGCCTGTGCCACATCCAGAAAAATTGAGGAACACACCTTTTTTTCTTCTAGTGCTCTTTCGATCAAATCCGTTATTCTGTGTACCTGATCAATCGTTGAGTGTTTGTCTCTAAAACCAAATTGGTGATCCGGTAATAATCGTTTACTCTCAATGATTGGTTTTAGTCTCTTTAAAATAAGTTTTTCAAATAGTTTTGATAATATTGGCAATAATGAAATTGGCCTATAAGATGATGCCTCATGAGGTGGTTTGCCAGGTTTATTGATCATTATTACCTCAGCCACCTTCCATATATTTGGTACATGTTTTATTCTGAAGCAGGCATTAATGATATTTCTTAGATGTGTTATAGCTTTCCTGGGTAGCTGCTTCACAACCTCTCCCGTAATTAGATCATACCCAGAAAATAAAAATACGTTTGAAAATAAAAATAAAAATCATTATTAATTTTTAATATGAAAAACAAAAAAAAACAAAACAAAACATATGCAAATATATATGTGAATATGCATTTATATAATTATATGCAAATAATAATAATAATAATAATAATAATAATAATAATAATATAATAACATTCGATAAAGTATATACAGTTCAACATTCAATATACGTAAATTAATAATTTATTATAAAAATATTATAGCCGACAAATTGGTAAAACCATATACATCATTTTAAAATTTAAATAGGAGAGATGATGATGACAAATATATTTTACCATAACATTTAATGTGAAATCGAATCACGGTTATACGAAAGTTGTTACTCTGCAAAAGTTCTGGAAAATGTAACAATAATGTTATATTGAAAAACTGAATTTATTGTATCTCAAAATGTTTCCATCATTATATCTTTTTTTTTTTTTCATGAGAATGAAAAGTTGAAGACATTTTTTTTTTTCTGTTATGGAATGAGTGACGTGTTTATGTATATATTTTTAACATTGATTAACAGATGTGATACCTATGTGTGTGTCAAATTTATTCATTAAACAATTACCTATAAATTAAATAATTTTATAATTTCTATACTATACGTTTTTTTTAATTGGATTTTCTAACTCTATATAAATTAAATTATCACAGTACAACGATGTCCAACTGTATAGTTATTATAAATATTAAAAAATAAATACATTTACTCGCCTATGTATAGTTTCGATATTAACATTTCGAATAATTGATTATGCAGGTGCAAATATATAAAATAAAAAATATTCTCATATTTTTAATCTTCATAATATAATCAAAATATGAATTTAAAATTCTAATTTAATTTGATTTAATATTGAATAATGTTATTATTTGTATAATAATTCTATTTTATTCTATAATATTACAAATTATTATTTGCTGATCATTTCACCATTATCTATTCAATATTGATTCTATAAAAATAAAATAAAAACAATGCTTTATGAATATGTATTGGCAGCAACATTTCAAATATTAATTATCTATATAATAAAACTCTTATATAAGTGATATATATATATATTTTTAATAATTTGTAAGTTGGTCTATTATCGACTTTTATAAAACATTTCCTTCGATAATCAACGTACAATTGAACCGCACAGAGTTTAAAAATTGTATATATATCCCGTATATATTAACAAAGAAAATCTTTACATTTATCTCATAAAAATATTTTTAATTTTCTATATTCAACTCAATTTCATCATCTAAAAATGTTATATATTCAAAATTTTAAATAACCAAACAAAATTGTCCCAAAAAAGACCACTACTTGACATTGCTTTTATTTCTTTTAAATGCACAATAACATTATTAAAATATTACATAATCATATTTTCTTTTTGTATAGTTTAACAACAAAATTTGTTACGTTTTATATATTTATGGTATATATAAAAATATATAAATAAATATATAATAATAATAAAACGCATATATATTTAGAATAATAAAAAAATTATATTTACAATAACAATAACAGTTTAATAAATTAAAAATTGTTATTAATAAATACAAAAAAAAAATACATAGGAAGTCGGTCATAATTGAAAGTGTAATATTAAGATTATGAAATAAAAACAAATTTTATTTTGTCTTTTATTTCAAGTAAAATCCTGTCCACTGCTGAATGGTCATCATTTTTTGTTGTTTTAATTCGAGCAATTACAGTATATTTCATTATAATACTATACTATAAAATCAATCAGTTCATGAACTCTGAATTCATTCACAAATATTTATTTTATATATTATAAAAGTTTGCAAAAATTTAATTTATAATACAATAAAATTAGTTTAAAAGGAAATGATTAATATTGGTGCCGTTGAACTTTTTTTTTTTTTTGATATTAAGAATAGTTATGTGTATATTGTTAAAGAATGGGGGCATTGTAATGGAATAATTAAAACAGGCATATTTTTTTCATTAATTTGGCAATATCTCCGAAAATTGCATATATACATAGACTTTACAATTCACCGCCTATCAATGAACTATTTAGAGTATTGCAGCATCACACAATAAAAGTGCGATAAAATTTTTTATGTATTAACACACAAAAATCTAAGTGGTAATTGTGATTTTATCTATTGTTTATCGACAATATACAATCGCAAATACTATATATATATATATATACAGGTGTATAAAATAATGAAGAAAACAAATTTAAAAATTAATTATAACCTGTCATTAACCTTATTTTATGTATACACATATATATAAGCAATAATCTAAATTCTAAATCTATAAATTTAATTTGTTTACAATATTTATATATAAATAGTATACACAATATATATTCGTAAATATGCATTATTATATTGATTGTATATAGTACAATATATAAAAATTATATGAATTTGTATAGTCACGATTGACCCATATAGATAAATATTGTATGTGTATCCATAAAGAAGAAAAACGTAAGGCTTTAATTTTAATATATATATATATATATACTATTAGAAATTATATGTATTTATTGATACATACATATATAAATATATTAAAGTAAATACATACAAAAATATATGTATACTTCCTTCCTATGCTCAAAGGAATTTCTAAGTCAACACAATTTATACATCTATAAGATAAGATAAGCTTATAACAAGAGGTTGACAAAAGGAATTATTATAAAATCTACAATATGATATGTATATATTGTATATATACTACTTTTTGTCGTATATAATGGTAATGTTGCGATCGCAGTATAAAAAGAAATTCCAATGGGACGAATATAAATAGAACAACTTTTTAGCAAAAAAACTAAATAAAATAAAAACCAAACAAAACAAACTCACCAAGAAATTGATACAAAAAAAATATTATTATATAATGGATATAATATTATTTTGGCTAAAATCAATATAACACATGTAAATTTTTTTCCTATAAGTGCATTATTTTGTGTATAACAGCCATCACCTTTACTGAGTACTCATATTACGTATGGCGGTGTATTCGCTTTGTACATAGTTGTAGTACATTTTTCATAGTATATTATAAAATATACAAACCGCAGATGTTAAACGTATGGAAATATTTTCATAAAACTATATACAGTGCATTTAGACCCGATATGATTATCAACAATTTTCAGAATAGTCAGATCTTCAAATTTCCGTTAAATGACGGAAAATGTACGAATGTTTTCTTAAATTATTTTAAATTATGTCAGCAATCAGCAATTTTAAATACATACATAAATTAAAAACATTTCCTTATATAGTTTCAGACAAAACAAGTGTTATTATTATCTTCATTATAAAACTATATTATATAAAACATATTTTATTTTTATTCTCCGGAAAATCCTTGTGAAAGTGTTAACAAAAATTTAACTTCCAACAAATAAATTTTTTGTCAAATGTTAAACTATATCCATTAAAACCATAAAAACATATAGAGCAGTGTGAAATAGACGACAAACAGCAATAGTTTAATAATTTTCGAACTGTGGTGGCGGAAAATGGATTAAATATTCTGTGCATATACATATTATTAAATTTAATTAATTATTTTTTTAAGTAACATATATTATTATTGCAATTAAATTCTTATTAAAATCATACATATATAATAAATACATACATTGTTATATATATATAATAATATTATACAAATGGCTAAAATTATTTTTCAAAATATTATATAATATATGTGGTACGCGCAAACATAGAGGTTATTGAACACAGATTTAATATCCTAAAATTGAATTGAATGATATATTTTATACAAATATGTATATAAAAGTATATGTATATAATATAAAGATGCTTATAGCGATAGAGATATAAATTCTTTTTCAATTTTTACAATTTTTATATAATTAACTACCCACTTCAATCAACTTCGCATCTATTTAATTCCCATATATAGTATTTTTATTTTTTTATTATATAGAAAATAAATAATTCTATACGCAATTTTTATACAAAATATATTTACATAATAGAAAATCTGTTATGGTATCACCTTTTTATAAAAATATTTCTAGGAATTTATTAAAGTTTGTTATTTGTATAAAAGAGTGGTATAGCATCCAGTATTTTTTTTTTTTTGTTTAAATTTGATTTGTCTAGCGACAACTTACATTCGAAATCTATATAATTATAGGAATTTATAAATCTATAACATTAGGAATCTATAATAAATAAATAATATAACGTAGAATAAATATATATACATTTCTTACAGTAGAAGGAACGTTTTCGGTATAAGAAACGTTTTCGATAACAATTCGGTCAATTTAAATTATACCGCCGTATATGAGTATAAAAAACTAGTGCACTTTATGTATTCACGTTTCAATTTTGAAGTGCTCCATAATCGAATATTTAAAATCTATCATAATATTATTATTTAACGATGCATATAAACATGTAATTAACACAATATGGCAATAGACATAATTTTATCTATATTGAGATTTTTTTAAATATTATTATATATTGTAAATAAATATAAATTAACAACAAATACTAAATAGAAAGACATATTTTAAATATATAAATTTAATTTTTATGAAATATATATGAAATATATAACGAATAATAAACATATGTATTAAATTTATAATTATATAAACTAATTAATAAGTTTTCAACAAATTTTAAAATTGTCATATACAAGAAGTATGTTATTTGCGCGCAACTTTAAATTGTTTTTGAAAAAGAATAAAATGCATTTATACTCGTATAAGTAAAATATATAAAATGTAATTCCATAGAGAGCTCTATATATACTAAACATACATATATCGTTATTTTATCTATTCCATATAACACAATATAATATCATATATATGAATATATAATATATGAATTTAGATGCCTTGTCTGAGGACAGAGAAACATTCATGATTTGCACAAATGTACTCGTATATCGTATGATATAGACAAGAAATTTGATTAATGTATTTAAATTCATTATGTAACATATTCGGTACGAGTACATCAGTACATATACACAGAGATGTATTACAGATAAACAAAAAGAGCATATAATTAGTTGGAATTAAACTTTTTAGTTTTGCTATCATTTTATGGGGGCGTATAAAATAATTGTATTTATATATTTTTGTGTATTTTAAATTTGTTATATATAAAGGAATATAAAAGCAATATAATTTACATAACAAAACACAAAACAATTTTATAAAAAAAAATTGTATTGTTTTATTAATTCTTATATACAAAATATGTTGTATTGTAATAATTATAGTTAGCAATGAACGGGCAATTCGTAAATATAATTTGAAATCATAAAATCATAATATAATTTATTATCATATCACACATATTAGATTAACAAAACAAAAATTTTCCATTTAGTACTGTGCTGGTGAAAAAGAGGCAATCATTGCAAACGTCACAAAGTTACTAAATACTGGAATAGTATTATTATTATATTATATTATATTATTATTATTTAAACAGATAACTTCCATATAATGGACATCGAACGGCCAACAAATTTAATTCAAACATTTTAATTACAAATACAATTGAATTGTGTCTTTCTATTATATATGGAATCATACAATTTTCATACAAAAATTAAACTACCCTTCAAAATTTCACTATTTGTGATTAAACGCAATTATATTTTTTGTATGTTGTACATATATATTATTTGTATGATCGTGTGTGTCTTATTAATTGATTAATTGATCACCCGTTAAAATTAAAGTGTTTTTTGGTGGATATTGAAATTTTTGAAAAGCTCGTTATTACATAATATTTATATTTAGTGTATATTTTTATAACAAATTGGTAATCGATACAATCCACGTATACCATATAAAAATATTATCAAATATTATTATATATTGATTTTATATAATTTTTTTAGTTTTAATATTTACATTATAATAGCTATTGAGTGGCGCCAAACATAAAATTTACTCATCCTTTTTAAATGAATACATAAATAGAATATTACCAAATTTTAAATGAATTTATATTATTTTTTGTAGTGATGATTAATCATTAAATAATAATATAATAATTTAGTATAAACACACGAATAGACAACTTTTTTAAATAAAAAATATATAAATATAGCAGAAAATAGTTAAATTGTTTTAAATTTAATAATAACATATATATGTTTAGTTGAATTTAGTAGATGTATTCATATATAACTATAATTATGACTAATTAATACAAATAGTTTTCGGTGCGTTGCTTTTTCTTTTTAATACATATGAATATATCAAGAATATATTAAATTTTAAGGTGATTATTGATATAGAATTTTTTCAATGAATGAAAGTGAATAAAAAAATATGCATTATAATGTAAGTAAATGTTTATATATACATTATTTGTATAAGTTGTAACTAATTTAATCACTTAACACACATATGGTATATATATATATTATGTATAAACGCATATGATTACTGTTTCTATATAAAATTATAAGCATGTTTAAGGTAATTAAAAATTCAATATTTTCTAAATAAATTTCTTATTTATTGAAGTGAATCATTTTTAAACTATTTTAATTTGATTCTATAGGTTTATAATTATGCAGTCAAATATACATATATTAATAATAATAATAATGTTAATATATGAATGATTCAGCGCTATGGTTTCATATATTAATAATTTTATAAATAAATATATATAGATAAAATAGAAATAATGATGTGATGTGAATTTTATAAAATATTAATTAATATACATTATTAATTTCTTACATATAAAAAGGTATAGATAAAATTTGATTTTTATTATGTGCCTTTTTATTGTATATTTTAATTTTTTTCCAACAAACATTATATACAATACGCAGTCAATAACAACTGTCGAAATCTTGGACGCAATAATATGTTTCATAAAGTCATAGGAAGGCAAAAGTTTGGCATTATTTACTGTATAGTATATTTTATATTTTAATTACAATAATTTATATTGGATCGCATCCCTTACATATTATTGATCGAAGACAATTTATTATAATTATATATATACCAATTAAAGAAAGAAATATTTTTGATAAAATATTTAATTAGAAATTATTCATTACAAAAGAAAAAAACGGGGTCTTAATTATTATTTATTTTCCCAAAAAATATATATATTAAATCTAATTTTTTAAACTTGAAATTAAAACGCATTTGTATATTTATTGTATAACAAAACGCAAAATTGATGATGTTCCTTATAGTTCCTTATTTATATATACTATACTATAATTATTAATAGACATAGAATAAAAATTAATTAAATTAAAATCAACAAACATCAAGCACATAATTATGAATAAGTAATTTAATATTTAACTATAAACCTATAAATAAATCATCATATATTTTTAAAACAAATATTACTCGAAACTATTTGTTTTAAAGTAAAGAACAAATTTGAATAGAATGAATTTAATAACGTATATATCGTTAATTAAAAACTAATTAAGAATATATTTGATTGGAATTTTAAAATATGGAGGAAAAAATGTTTAAAAAGTACTACACATAAACTTGTAAAACAATTAATTTGCAAAATAATATATTTGTACCATGTAAAAAGTAAAAATATATATACGATTACAGGATTTGATGTTTGTACTTTCTATAAGGATATATTTTTAGATACATCTGGATATGATATAACAAATGTTTGCATATATATGATTAAATTATATAGATGTGGTTTTGATTTGGACTATATTCCAGGACCATCAATGATTATATTCGTTTCGGCTTTTTACAAAACTATTATACAAGTCGTGTATTACTTTGTGTTCGATTTAAAATTAAAACAAAACTTAATGTTGCATATAGAATGGTTTTAATTGTTTTTTACTTCTAAATCATTCGTCTATGATGCAGATATGTTCGCATACAAACAATAATAAATGATTTGACAGAAGAATCTATTCAGTAAATTTTATATAATCTATAATGAAATAAAAAATATATAACCTCTCCATCTAATGATCAAATGTTTTTATAATGAAACAGTATATAGGATGTATAGTCTCAACGACAACCATATAGGATCTTGATTACATAAGAAAAGATTATTTTATGTCTCTTTTGTCTAATCAATGGCATAGCATATGGTTGCCAATATGTATAATTTTTAAAACATGATCATTATATCATCCCGTTCTTTGTTCAAACTAAATATTTATAATATTTTTTTGCGATAATATCTTTTAAATATTATATTAAGTCAAATGTCAAATCTATCTATATGACATACCTTTTTGTACGTATACATGTGTATTTGATTAATTTTTTATTATTTTTACATTGTCACAATTATTAAGCGTATTTCTTTGTATTATCTGCGGCGCAATCTTCGCTTTTATTATTAGCATAGAATTTGTACGATGTATACGATTGAGTATATAAAAAAAAATAAAGTATATAGTCGCTTATTTTTATTATTTTTAATTAAATCATCATATCTTATGATGCGAAACAATTATATTTAATATAAGTAATTTACATAAATATATACCATAATAGAAAACAAGTTAAAATAATTATAATTTATTATAATTTAATATATGGAAATATATTATTTTAAAATTAAAAAAACATTTATAATATATAAAATCAAAATATATTACCCGTTAATTGTGTAATGTGCTTTTAAGTTTATTTTACATATGCATATTATTATCGTAATATCTCCTATCGCAGCAGTATTGTATGATATATATATATGTAGTATCACAAAAACGCCCAACAAAAAATTAGGTTATCGGTAAACGTTTATAAAATGTATAACAAATTTTTTTTTTATAAATTCTTTACAATGAAGTTATTTTCTTTAATTATTCTTTTATTTATATATACTTTTTAGGGTAATGCAATAATTACATGTAACATATTTAACAACTTTACCACTAAATTTTAATTTTGTTGATTTTATTATATATTTTTGCTACATATTCAAACCATACACAAAACTTGAACTTTATTTATATAATCAATATAAAAAAAAAAAAAAAAAGAAAAGATTCTATTTTGTATAACCAGCACAAGAAGAATATTTGTTATAAAATATTCCACGTAGTTTATAAAATTTTTTATTTATTATATACATACGAATATATTATGTACAAAGAGGTAACACACATAAAATTATTGGTATATTTTATTTTATTTTATTTAAAATAACTACGACATTATAGTTATAGCTAGTTCGAATTAAATGTATTAAATTAAACTAAATTTTGTATACAGAATAAAGCATAACAAAAAAAAAACTATAATTTTTTCAACGATCCAATTAAATATACCTTTTGTGAAAGGTGACACGAATGCACATTAAAAAGTTTATAAAATACACAATTTAAATTAAACGTAATTTTATTTTATTAATTCAAAAACTATATATTTATATTTAATATGATTTGAGTTTCGCGTATACATAAACACACACACACACACAAAATCACACGCACAGAAGACACTGATGGTGATGTTAGTCTGTAGTACACATAATTAATTAAACTGTGAAATTTATTAAATCAATAAAATTAATTACTAAATATAGCAAATAATTTATTATAACTTTGTGATACACAGTAGTGTATACAACACACACCGCAAACATCATTCATTGGAACCGATCAAATTTAAATATAATTTTATTTTAGTTAAGAAGAAAACATGATTAAATAAAAGATGAAAAAAAAAAAAAAAAAAAAAACACACACAATAAAAACAACAACAACAAAAAACACGTATAACACAGATCAATTCTAAAATTTGATGCTGTTTTCAATTCATCTTTTCTTCACATATTTTTATAACTAACTAACTAAACACTGTGTGGATGCGATGAACTAACAAAACTTGTTGGAAATTACATACAGTTTAAGAAGAAAAAAAATTATTACTCAAATTATTATTTGTAGGCCATCATCTCTCAACGATATATTTAACAACATTGTTTTTTTTTTTATTATTATTTTAATTCTGTTGTATAAATTTGTTGTTCTTTTTCCGCTAATGTTTCCAATATTATTATATTATTTTCCAGAGATTTTTTTGTGTTACAGTGTATATATGTATACAACAAAGTACATGTGAATAAATATTAACTGGTTTTACAACTTTATATACTAATGTAATATTATTATTATTTTTATTATTATTATTATTATTGTTACTTTTATATTTTGAATTATACAGATACTGCGATACACATTGATTTAGTAATATTATTTTGTATAACAAATACGGTATCGAATACCAATATATACTGAACAACAACAATAACAATAACAATATAACAAGTAACTAAACAATTATACTATATTTTTAACAAAATATACAATTTTAATTTATACATATTCGTTACGATGGTAAATGTTACTAACTACTAATATATAAAACAATACTATAAATATCCATATATGAGTTAAGCGAGTTAGAAAAGTATATTGTGAATGTATATAAATATTACACATTTTATTATATATTTAATTTTGCAAGTATTTAAAATTTTACAAATTTTCTCTGTTTATAAGTTTATTATTTTGTATTACTTCTTTTTTTTTTTGTTTTTGCACACACAGAAAAGTATGAATGACTGTAGGTAGATGGAACAGGACAATCACAGAGTATAAAAATATACACACCTTTTTAGCAGTGATTTAATATAGTATGTACAAAGTGTCCAAAACATTCTCATACACATTTAAATTTAATTGAATAATAAATGAATTTGATCAGTATAATTTAACTCTTTTCATTTGATTTAAAGAGGTTTTTCTTTTTAAAAAAAAACTTAGTTATAGAAAGAAGTACTGAATGAATCATTGTACGCAAAATAGCCGTCTTAAAGTGCACCAAATTTGTAATATATTTTTTTATTTATTGATTAGTAGTACTTTTCCTAATTTGTGAAAATGTTTATCGATTATACCATACAAAAAAAAACAGAAGAATAAGAATAATGTTAAATGAATTATATAGACCGGTAGCTAGACTGTCCGGCAATGGTAAATCAATGCACATTTGTTTGATGGTGTTCATTGTTCAGATAGATGGCTATGTATATAATAATTATTTTAGTAAAACATAAAATATGTCACGAAAAACTGTTGGAAAAACTGCTAAAATTAATTTTTATAGTATACATTTTGTTTCATATGAAATGAGTCGTATTTAAGTGGTCGTTATTGACGTCTTTTCTTGGACGATGTCATGATTGGTGACATTAATGTTACGTCTGTGAGTATGGAGATTTTTTTTTTATTTTATATATTATTGGCTTGCCTTCTGTTTCTAAAAATTCGCTATGCAAAATATTAGTAGATGATAATATATTGGACACGGTGTGCATATGGTTTATAGTAATTTAGTTAATATTTTTCCATTATACAACACAAATAATATAAATTTATAAATACATATAAACGCTAAGGTATGTAAAAGCAAATAAATCAGAGACGTATTTATTTACTTATTTTTCTGCTTTTTTTTTTTTGCATTTTCATATTTGTAGTTCCATTATTATTAAAGCTTAAATTTTCCTTTTAGTGTATACACATAATATGTATTATACTAAATTTCACTTAAATTTTGAACATTCTCAGTCAATATATACAATGCCATAACATAACTGTGTTCAAAATAATAGTAGTACATTAAAAAAAATTAGTGTTTTTTAGGAGAACTTTTTAAAAACAGTAATTACATTAAAATAAAGGTTAAGCAAAGAATTATGTTTTTATATGAATTTCACATTAAATTTCCTATTTACATTATTATTTCAATTCAAAGCTCCAGTAAAGTCTGCTCTGTTGATTAATGTTTTTCCAATGATATTTTTTGTGTATTTTAAGTTCAATATAGCTAACGACAGGAAGTTATTGTTTCAGTGACATGTATAATGTATAATCAGTGTAAAGATCATTGTTTAATGGAACAGATCTTATCGGATTGATGATTTATTATTATTAATTAAAGTAGGAAGCTTTCTATATTACTATTTCAAAACTTATTGATTATTTATCATTAATTGGTAAATATCTTCGATCGTTGTGAATCACTTATCATGGAGATTTTATGTGAAATTCATTAAGAAATATATATTCTGTAAATTCTATTTAAATATAGTTACTATTTTAAAAGTTATTCTAACAAATAACTATGTTTTTTTTTTGAACGCACTACTATTATTTTGAACACAGCTGTAGGTGTATATTATAATAAGTCTTTCAATTTTTGTATTTATATAATATTTAAAAAATCAATTTTCATAAAAATATATTGAAATGGTCAATATTTACCAAAAATATGTTATTTGAATTCCATTTATCATTTTATTTTTTTCTTATTTTTAAATCAACTTTAAATGTTTTCTGCGAAAATTGTAAATGGAGATTAGAGATGAAAAATAAATCCAGTAAAAAAAAATATTGACTAAAAAATAATAGTTCTAGTTAGAAATTATTAGGTAAATGTTGTACAACTTATTATTGTATATTATGGCTAACATAAAAAATGTCAGTCAAACTTCATTAATAATTGGATGTACAACGCGTTCTTATACATTCTAATTCTATTCTATTCTATTCTATTCTAAATTTGTGTATCAAGTAAATAGCTACTAGTAATAACAAAAATAAGAAAATATAATTTTTATATAATAAAAAGTCTATTGACTAACATAAGAGGAAGACCGGCAGCAATTCTGAACTAAAGTGTATTATAAAATATACGTATATTATTTACTGCAAATATTATTTATATACATTTAGTATATTTTTAATATAATAAATTAAACTTTGAACTTTTAAAAGTAAAATTTTACAATATTACTAATTTTATATGTTACTTGAAAATTTTATATAATATTTTTAGTTCACCACATAATATTGTTGTTATATATTTTATGATTTTTTTTGTTTTAATTTATATATTTATAATCATATTAAACAATACTGAATCAATCCTTAGTTTGATCCTGTTGTACGGAGCTGGTATATAACAACACTAATAAAAACAAAGCAGTATTATTAATTTAACATATAATTATATGTGTATTAAAGTGAGATGATTAACTTCACTATATTTATTTATATGAATATGTTTGGTATAGGTACGTTTTTTTTTCTTCATAAACAAAACAATTTGAACACTCACACAAACACACACACACATTTCCGTATTTAAAATAATTCTAAAATTGTTTAAATTATATTAATTATATTATAATAATACAATTTGAATAAAATCTATTTATTATGATACAAATTATATACTTTTAAAATTTTTCCATTCTTCTAACTAATAATAAAACCAAAATACAATATACAAAATAATATGTGTCATTTGTTTTTCTTTGAATACCTGCAAAATGCAAAAGATATACTTTTCCAAGTATAAAATTTTAAGCCCATAATAAAATATCAAAAAGAGATAACAACATAACATTAATATTTATAAATACAGGTGAAGTTAGATAATATATAATATATACAGGTAAGTTTTAACATATAATACATATTTACTACTAATAAAATGAAAAATTGACTTTTTTTTAGTAGTATGAATTGTATTATATTTAACCCTTAAACTGCATTTGATGTGTATCCCAACGTAATGCATTTTTATGAATTGAATATATTTCTTTTAATTTTTTGTAACACTAATTTCCTAAAGTTATTTCAATATTGTGTAGGTGTATAAAACAATATAATGAATAACATGAAATTAAATGAATTAATGTTTAAAATCTAGTGCTTTTATATGCTCAAAAAATTGACTGTGCTCCAAATGGAAAATATTTTTTAAACAAATGTGTCCCCAAAGTGTTAAAAATGGTTTTATTATTAATATATGTATTACAATTACATTCATACATATATTGTAGTAGTATTTATGGTGGTAAATATATAAAAAAAGAAAAAATAATACAAGAAACAGGTATTTTCTACGCAAGTATATTTCATTAATATATAATACAACACATTCATATAATAACTATTTTAGTTATTAGAGAATATAACGTATACTGAACCGGAATGGATACCTTTTTATATAGTAATTTTATATAACATAAACATATATCCAACTACTAAAAGTAATTTATACTCGTATATGAAAAAAAATAATTATAAAATATGAGAGAATAATTTTTTGTTTAGGTGTTAATACAATGCAACGTGAATTTTATAAACTTATTTTTAATTTTTTTGTATGTGTTAATTAAAGTAAAAATAAAAAATAAACAATTAGCAAGAATATTTTAATATGGGTTCAAGATTGATAATTTCAATGTAACGATAATATTTTTGAACTAAATATGCACTTTTTGTTTGTGAACAAATATATGGAAATGAATACAATTAAAGGCGAACAGTTTCACAAAAGTGTGTACTAATAATAAACGTAAATATAATTAAAAATTTTAAAAAAATGACTTACCAAGTCTTGAATCACTACTTCGTCTTCTTACACGTAATTTTATTACACATGATTGAATACACTATATCCATACATACAATAATAAAAGAGAATTTAAATGTTAATTGTTATTATTAATTGAAATTATATATTGTAGTATATTATAAAATGTTAAAATGCAATACAATTACCTCATGAATATATCGTATTACTTCGGCTCTTGACAAAGCCTCTAAATTACGTTCATTTACAAACATAATTTCATCACCGACTTCCAAATTATCTTTTTCAGCCGGTGAACCATATAGTCTAATTCTTCCATCACGACATTCGACAAGAATTATTACATAGCCTTGTAATTCAACAACTTGCTGTAAAATAAAAGAAACAAATTATTAAACAATTAATATTTTATTACAGTATTTATTATTTTGTTATAATATATTTTAATATGTGGGGCTGCGCGCATATATATAGATT
Source organism: Bibio marci (assembly GCA_910594885.2). Classification (NCBI taxonomy): domain Eukaryota; kingdom Metazoa; phylum Arthropoda; class Insecta; order Diptera; family Bibionidae; genus Bibio; species Bibio marci. The sequence goes on from OU343116.1 coordinate 37,235,780, forward strand.
TACAATGACTTCTGGAAAAGTTACATTTTCATTAAATTATTAATTAATTAATTTTAGTTATATAATATAATATATAAATATACCAACACAATGTAAGTTACAATTGGAGAATTTTAATTTTATATCCATTATATTATTTATGTGACGACGTCAATATATAGAAATCACAATTAAATAAAAATTAATTACATTTTATTAAACTCTTAATATTTATATAAAAAAAATTACTTTATGTCTTTGTAGAATAATATTTTTTAACTCTTTGCATAATATATTGGTTTAATGTTTCTTTATAATAACATATAGCCCACCCCATCACAAAATGATAATAATATTGAGAAAAGAAAATTATTATAAATATTTTAATGTTTTTATTATACAACATATATAAATCTTCTGACCGAAAAATAACCTAAATGGAAGGATTAGGGGTAACAAATAAAAAGGATACTACCAATTTAATTTTACAAAAATAATTGTATATTTATGTCTATTCATATAATATTTTCCCCTCAACTGCAATGAAAAGAGTTTCATGTTCAACAAGTATAAACAAATAAATGGCAGCCGGCGGTTTCCATTCATCGACAAATGAAGTTTAGCGAATAGTCACAGCGGTACCCAAATCGGATGAATACAGAAATTGTTAAATAAATTTGATCAGTGAATAATTGTCGCAGAATGACACGTCAAACACGATGAATACACACTAGCAAACGCTTTAATACAGCAAGGTAATAAAAAAAACCATTAACCGTTGTACTACTTGGTGCATATTCTTTGTGGATAATACTTTTGGAAAAACAAATTGTAAACAAACAAACAAGTATTGAAAAGATCATTTCACATAACAAGTTACAATAATTTTTTAGAAATTATCGTCACTTACAGTGAAACGTTGACAATTTGTTGAGTTGGATTCACAATAAATGAACCTATCAGCAGACCTTACCAGATTAACATATGTAAAAGTAATTCCGGTTATTTTGCGAACGTGAGGCGTATTGGAATGTGATTATTATGTATAAAATATTAAATAATATAAATATATATTACAAATACGTATACTACACAAATATTATATAATCAACCCTTAATTATTAACTCATCAAATATTTCAATGTTTTTTTTGTTGTTGTATATTTTGTATATTCCATATTATATTTCGTTAGAAAATGTGAAATTGTTTTTCGGATGATGGCAATTTGATTATAAATATAATATTATACAAAATAATAATATATTATAGTATAACATATTATTTGCATAAGGTTAAGGTATACAATGTATAATAAAAGGCAAACACAATATTAAGGAGAATAAATAAATATTATATGATACTACATTTATTTTCTATTAAACGCATTCTTAACAAAAATAAAGCTTATTTGATTTTATTTATCCAAATTCTGTTTTATGTTGTTTTAATATACCAATAATATTTTATTATTATAAGCTGCGCAATTTTCCTTTAATTATATTTAATTTAAATTAATTTTTTAAGAAATTGATATAGACTTCATTAAAAAAAGAACCATCGTCTTACTGACTGATTTCAATATTTTCCAAATTAAATAAATTTTCAAAATTAATATTTCGATAAATATAATTTTATATTTAAATTGGTTTCAATGTCGGTTAAAAATATTATAAATTGTAATTGTTTTTATAATTTTATTATCTTTATGTTAAAATTTTTAGAATTAAAATCCATATATAGGAATATCACCTGATGTGAATAAATTATAATAACCGGATGCATATGTTATTCGTAAATACTACACTGTTTGAATGAAGAAATTAAGAGAGAAAGCGATTATATTTTGAGAAAGAAAAAAGAGCTTTTTCATTACGATAATACACCAGTTCACACATTGCAATTGTCATGACCAAATTACACGGATTGCTTCCTCACATTCTCAGCAATCTCCAGATTTTGTACAACATGAAAAAGTATGTTATTAATTATAGAAACTGTAATATTTTTACAATATGCCCAGTGAGTACACTGGGTGTGAAAGATATTCTAATTCGAGCTGCAACATTGTCTCCTTTATTTTAATTGTTGGTAAACATTAAAAGTGATAGTTTCATTGGGTTTTAAAAACTCGTGGTACAACTCTACTTGCTGGTCCCACCAAATGCATGGTTCGCAATAACATTTTCCGTCAATTCGTTTTAGTTGAACTTTTTCGAGTGTTAAGAGAGTGGGTTTTCATTGATATCAAAATCACAGCTATTGAATCTTCTAAACAACTCTCTACATGTTGCATACTATGCAGTTGAATTGGATAACCATAATTTTCAAGTAATCGATGAATTCCAGAGACACTTTTTCAAAAACCAAAAAAGTGCAGAAGATGAAGAAATCGAAAATCGTATTTTTCATTAGAATAAAAAAAATTATTGTTTACACAACTGATAACGTTGTCGTACTGAATTTTATTGAGAAATTGGTGTACTCGAATAGGGAGGAATTGGACTTAGACGAAGTCGTTGAGAAGGTACAGCCAGTTTAAGTATTTTTTCTCATAATTTTCTCGATTTTGACTTATTCCTTTGCGGGAACCCTGAACCCGTCTATGAGAAATATGTCCATATTGAAAGACATACAGTCAATAATGGACTTGTCATACAAAAGTATGACTTATTACATAAATATAAATTAATGTATTTTCTTGTTTTTGACCCATATCTAGTAAACGGATCGATAGAGCCCCAACATTAAGTGTTTATCACAAGTAAAAAATAATAATACACATACAAATGACTTGTACAATTGCCTATATATATCGCCATCAGAAAATAACGTCACTGTAAATTTAACTATGTAAAATATTAAATACTTTCTTCTATTCAAATAAAATTTTAATTTTTTTTTACCCAGAACGACGATGATTCGCATTTTTTAAAACTTTTTTTCTAGACTTATATATTGTAATATTTTTGTAATTCATTTCCAAATTATGGTACATTATTTAAACATTTAAATATATATAGAGCAAAATTTAATTATAAAAATAGAAATAAATTCATCAATATTTTAATTATGTCACATATTTCATATATTATTGAAATAAACTAGTCGCATATGTAAAATTTAACATGTTGTATATTTGTAAGAGATATATATGTAAATAGTGCGAAATATATATTAATATGGGATCCTTCGAATACAAACACACACACACACACCTATAAAAACATATTTTCTTATATATATATAAAAAAATAGATAATAAATAAATATATAAGAAAAACCAATAAAATTTCATTCAATCATCCGTAGAACATTCTTCTCTCTATATATATTTATAATATCTACAATTTTGTGCTTTTTTTGTCTCGTGTGCTATTATTCACACATGAAATATATTTTTTGTTAAATTTTTCTCACAGAAAAAAAAAATAGCAATCAAGTTTTCCATTTACTATCAGTACCATTATCACAATAAACACACATACCCACACGAGAAGGACAAAAATATATATATACATACAATACAACACATAATACATACATACATATATTATATATTTATTACATTTATTTTTGTGGTACAAAAACAATAACATGTGCAAGAAAAAAAAAAAAGGTCCTGAGATAAAAGGAAAAAAAAAAAAAAAAGCCCATAACACATAGCATCATTTCTTTTTGCATATGAATCACAAAATAAATCATCGAAGCAAAAGAAAATTCGTACTAATTTATTTTGTTTACATAAAAAATCGAATATTTTTCAAGTTGAATAAAAAATATTTTTATTTTCCTTTTCTTTTGTAATTCTATTTCCATTCTTTTATATATTATAAATATACACCACAACATATTATTGTAATATAGTTTAATTTTGATATTACAATTGTCATCTTCATTCTCGTATAGTCTTTATATTATTTTCACCATCATCAATGATCATCATATCAACATCATCATCATCATCATCATCAATCAAAATCGCATAAACTTCACCTAATTTTATTCGTCCATTTATCCTTCTTCGCCCTCGCGTTTACCATCGCATATATAGAATTACGTTCTACGTACTACATTGCAAAATCTATGTGCGTGTGTGTGTTTGAGTGTGTGAAGGTACATATATTTGTAAAAGATATTTTATGAATAAATAGAGAAGTGAGTACGTACGACTAGGAAAAACAATCTATGGCATGAGAATTTATTATATGAGATACAGATATACAGGAGATAAATTCTATATAATATTTATTGCGTAATTGTAATTATTTTATAATAATATGAAATTGAAAAAATTATTCGAAATAAAATATATTCAATGAATGCATATTACCTTTCCCGTGTAGGATTGGGGCCCAAGTGCCGCCGTTGGCTGCATCTCCTTGTTATTCCTTTGGAAATGCTATTGGGCCCACCTCACACGACGTATACCACTATTTCTTTAACTTATTATTCATAAATTACAACAACACTTGTTATTATTATTATAATTATTAATATTATTATTATTAATATTATTACAATTACTATTATATATTCTCAACATTTTTTCCGTACATAAAAAATAACAGATAAATTAAGGAAAATTCGATCGGTTTTTCTTCTTAATTTATTTTCAATAAAAATATAACATAATGAAATTTATAATATTTAGCACATTTTTCCTATTTTCTTTTCTTTTTATAAAAAAATTATTTCCATAATAAAAAAAATAAAAACAATAAAAATATTAGGAAAAACAATTTTCATTGATAAATTTCATTGAACCTTTTTTTTTTTTATTATTATATATTTTTAAATTTTTATTATAAATGTTTTATATTTAAATAATCACCACCAACACCCCGACACGACGACAAACAACATCGCACACACGCAAATAACAATATATATATAAAAAAAAGAAAAAAAAGTAAAGAATTTTCCGAAGTTTTTCTATAATAAAATTTACTCCATACTTGAAATTAAAGAAAATCCAAAAAATAATTAAAAAATAATAATAAATAAATATCGAATATAATATAAATGCGCTGAAATGAAACTTCTGTCTTTCGCACGCGAAAAATATATGAAATAAATTTTCTACATCAATTTTTCACCACATACAAATAACAAATCTAGAAAATATTATGGAAAATTGTTAAACGCAAGGATCGAAAAAAAAAACTACAAAAAAAAAGAGAACATTCCCTTCTTTCTTTTTTATCACATTATATTTATATACCAGCCATAGTGTGTTACACAAAATATACAATACATTTATGCACGTTGTGGTGTTGGGTTAATTTTGAGATCAATACTCTTCTTGGTCCATATTTTATATATTACACATTTATGTAAATTGTACAAATATGTACCTATAATTATATATAGTATATGCCTGCGCTGCGTGCTTGTGCAGACTCTTTGAATATGCTTCTATATAGTATATATTAATAGTGTAATATAAAATATATAAACCATACATAAAATACTATACATTATCTCGTGTATTTTACGTTGTAAATAATATGGCAGGAAAATTTCAGATAAAAATATATAGTATATATAGTTACAGTCATTTGCCCTATATATACCTATAGGCAGAGTTCGTATAGTAACGGAGTCAACATAGTTACAAAATGATCTGATCGTTATTCAATTTTTGCAAAAACAAAACCTTAACTTAATAATAATAATTATAATTTCTGTTAAAATTTGTAGGAAATTAAACGAATACATAGTCAGAATAAATTTGGAATCTCTGGTTATATTGCGAAATGCGAATTCACCGTGTTACACGGGGATCAACTGTAATCTCAATTTTCTACATCTATGAAACAGCATGTATTACATATTAAATTGCATTGAGTATTTTTACGAGTATATCAAATAGTTGTATATAAAATATATATATTGAAAATCCGATGGGGATTGTAGCCAGCAGAGAAAATTCATATGTGCATATGTGTAAAATCTCTACATAAATATTATTCAGGTTGTGTTGAACCAATGCGCGATTTGTAGGTTAAGGAACGAACCGGAGATGAATGAAAATTTATTATATATTTTATATATTTTATATAGAGAACAGTGATAATAAAAACTGTTTACACTGATAATGTGAAAAGTTTTAAAATGTATTAAATATTTTTCTTATTGTGGATATATGCAAAAGTAAATTCCGTTTCTTGGTTAAAATTACATGTTTATTTAGCAAGTATATATAAAAGTGGTACATTATTCAACGAATGATACATCAGAAGCAACAACCTTCGCACATTTTTGAGGCAATTTATGGATTCCCTGTCTGAGGAACTCGTCGTCTTTTGATGTGCGATCCATTCGACAAGTAAATTTTTGATACTTTCATAAGATGAAAAACGTGCTTCTTGAAGAGCTGACTGCATCGACCAGAATAAATAGTAATAGAAAAGAACAGATTATAATCTTATCAGCATTGGTTGTAAGTGTGTGATTATCTGATAATGGTGTGTGTAGACATTGGTAATCTTTGACTACCGTTCAATATAGCATATTTTCAAAAATATCCGATTTTTTAAAACCCTAAGATAATTTATTACACCAATAATCCGATAGAAATATGATTGCTATAATATGCTAGAGTATTTATATAGTGTACGTAAATGAATTGTATTATTTCATTTAGGTATTTATATATCCTGTTCCAAGAAAATTATATTAACGTTTAAAATGCTGGGCTATTATTTATGTATCAACTATTCTGAACCTATTTCGAAATAACTAATAAAAAGCTTATGTAGACATACAGTGGCACAACGATTAGAGTGCATGACATTCAATACAAAGGTTGCGTCTTCAATTACCGAACGATAATTGTTTAGTATTTTTTATATTGAATATTATTCAACTGAATTTTCTGTAGAATCAATAAATCGATAACTATAGTGCGTTGAATTATAGAAAGTAATAAATTTTATCAAATTAGTACAAATAAAATTAAATTATGTACTGTAAAGTCAGAAATTTACATTTTCTAATATAATGCAATCACTTTATTTAATTCTTCTACAAAGACTCAGGATCATTAACAGTCATATAAGATAACAATAAATAATCATGAACACAAAATCGGAGGTTTTTCCACAGAAATAAAATTTTCATAAATAATTTAATTTCAAAATGAAAATTGTGATCAGTAAAATGAATAATTTTCCGAGTAACTGTAAATTATGGTAACATCACTATACAATTTAAATTGAGATGCGCAATGAAGAAATAGTATCTCGCATATTTTCCACTCATCATTTTATGTAAGTAAATTAGTAAAATGTAAATTGTAAAAGTGACAATAAATTTGTGTTAGTGAATGTATCTATGTGTGTAAATGAGTAAAATTTTTATTTATCTGCATGTGTGTGTGTATAGCCTGTACTTATGCTTGTATACGAACGTTAATGCATAAATTTATAAGAGAAAACAAATCATTCCTTTTCTGATGAAATGAATTGCATTTAGAATAGCATTTAATAAAATTACATCAATTCAATAATATTATAGCACTATAGGAGGATGGCACATGCGTACATTAAATTATTCAATGCAGTGTAAATGTTATAATTAAAAAAAAAATTACTTGAAAATAAAATAAAATTTGAACTATATTTATATTATCAATTTGTATAGAACTTTATATTTTTTTTTTAAATTGATTATTATTTCTAAATTTATTAAATTCATAGTAAATAAAAAATTAAAGTAAATGAATTTAAAAAAAAAAAAAAATTTACACAGGTTCTACCGAGATTTGAACTCGGATCGCTGGATTCAAAGTCCAGAGTGCTAACCATTACACCATAGAACCGTATATAATTTTTTTGTATAAAATTGCACTATGTTTGTATAGGTAACAACTCTATTTTGTTTAATTTACCGGTTGCATAGTTGTAAAAAAAAAAACTATTTTTACATTAAATTCTAACCATTTTGTTTTACATTTATTTTTACTACAACAACAATTTCTATGTAAAAAGGAATCTTTTATTTTTTTTTGCACAACTAACCGGCATTTTTCAATGTACAAATCCGTAATTTATTTTGGTGAATGTGATTTGTTTATGTGATTTGATTAGTTTTAATATTATGTAATCCATAAATATATAATTTCTATTAATTTACTTTTTCTTTATTGCAAAACAATTTATTTTGCGATAATTTTGATCGCAAACAAAATAAAATATTTCTCAGAAAACAAATATGTTACGTTAAATAAAATTAAATAATTAAAAAGACAGGCTTACCCTTAATTTATTTAATTAATTATAAATATATACAATATTAACTGCACTTTTATTAGTTTTTAATAAAATAAAATCATTTTTAAGTTTTATTTTATAATTACTCACAAATTTATACATTTGTAAAACAAAAATATTTTACGGTGAATAGCGCCTCTTTTTCTGACAATTAAATAAATTAATTCACGATGTTCATGCGTTAATTTATTGACGGATTCGATAACCTCAGCTAAATTGGCTAAACTGCATTATCATTTCTCTTTCATTTGTGGAACATATTAATGTCATGTGTCAAGTCTCCCATTAGCCACGGCTATATTTCGCTGTGAGAATATCATTGACATTTGATTAGTTTTCTATTTAAAATAAATATGGCTGCCATAGTAGTGATATGATTGAAAAAAACAACACGTACATTTTTGCAAATGATATTTTTTTTAATAAAATAATTGCTCAATGTGTACTTTTTATAAAATTGTAGTATTTAATATTAATTTTATTAAGTGTAAATGTTTATTTTTATTTATTAATATTTATTAATATCATTTTGTAAATTATAATATAAATAGATTTATTTATTTTTTTTTTTTTCAAAAGGTTTTCAAGTTTTACCGTGGTTTTTTTTTTTTTCTTGTGCTTTCGCTTTTTTTTTCCAATAAAAAAAAATTTGTACCCTCCTGCCAGTGTATTTTTTTTTTTTTTTCCTTTTATCATAAATTTTCAATAAAATTATACAAAATTTTAAAATTAAAAATAAAATAATATAAAGAATAAATGCAATGTGTATGTGTATAAATGTTTTGCTGTTATAATTATTAAAAATAACATTCCAGTAAATAAATCATATATTTATTAAAAAAAACAAATTATTAGTTAATATTATTATATTGTAATTGTTTTTGTTGTTGTATTGTGTTGTGTTTATAATTTGTTGGTGATGTGAAAAGAATTATTATGTGTGAACAAAGATAATGAAAATTAGAATTGTTATAATTTGCGAATGCCGCCTTTGATATCAACCGCAACACATCAGCAGCAGATGCAGCGCCCCCACCAATTAACATCAATTGAAACAATGTCTGCAATAGACACAGTTGATGATAATTTAGGAGGTGGTGGGCCCCCATCATCGACATCAATAACTGCTGATGTAAATTTACCATTATGGACCGCATTATTTGATTATGAAGCACAAGGAGAAGATGAATTAACATTAAAATGTGGACATATTGTTTATGTATTATCGAAAGATAGTAATATATCCGGTGATGAAGGCTGGTGGACTGGTAAAATTGGTGATAAAGTTGGCATATTTCCATCAAATTATGTTACAAGCGAAGATCCAATGTTACTGAATGTACCAACGGTATTTGGAAATATACAACCGGTACAAATTGATTATAATGATTTAAAAATAAAAGAAGTAATTGGAGTTGGTGGTTTTGGTAAAGTACATCGTGCCTATTTAGGTGCCGATGAAGTTGCCGTAAAAGCAGCACGCCAAAATCCAGATGAAGATATTTCATTAACACGTGATAATGTTTTACAAGAAGCAAAATTATTTTGTGCATTAAAACATGTAAATATTGTTTCATTAAAAGGTGTCTGCTTAAAAGCACCAAAATTATGTTTAGTAATGGAATATGCACGTGGTGGTTCATTAAGTCGAATATTAGCTGGACGTAAAATACCGCCAGATGTTTTAGTTGATTGGGCAAAACAAATAGCACAAGGAATGTATTATTTGCATAATGATGCACCAATTTGTATTATACATAGGGATTTAAAAAGTTCAAATGGTATGTGATATTAAAATATTTTAATTAAAATTAATTGTCAAATTTTTTATTTTTCTTAACTTTTTAATTTTATCGTTTTAAATTATTTTACCTATAAAATACTATAAATAGATATACTTCAATTTATTACAAAAACAAATAAAAAATAAAAGAAAACAATTTTTCACACAATGTGTTGATAAGACAACTATAAATTTGTGATAATAGCAATTGTCGTCATTGATATGTACCTACTTATAAATTTCAATTCAATTTTAATTTTATACTACAATACACCTACGTGAAAAGTTAGGTTTTAATGGTTTTATAATTTTTTGTTGTTGTTAGTTATCACAAATTTATTGTTTCATTATTTATTTATTATATTACATGTAATTATAATAAGAGTAATGAGATAATGAACGGAGTGTATTTTTGGCGGTTTTTTTTTTATTCATTGCAAATTTGAGTAGTTAGAAATGATTTATATTATATTGGTTTGTGTTGAATGTGTCAGAAAGTTTACGTGCAAGTGCCATTACTTGTTCGCTTAGGAGACGATGTGGCAATTAACATCTGCACACGTATGTGTAATAAGTAGTTGCGTATTATCCAAGTACTTGCGTATTAGCCAAGCACTTGAGTATTAGCCAAGCACTTACGTATTATCCAAGTAGTTTGATCATATGCAAGTACCTGCGTATTATCCAAATATACACCCAATGACTGTATTGCGTAATCTATTTTATACTTATAGAAAATTTAAATAATTACAGTTTATATTCAGCATTTTTATATTCCCGATATATTATATAAATACCCAAAATTATGAAGAATGTGAAATGATTTAAGTTTATATACCATACAAATTGTTGTCGTTACACCTACCGCGCTACCTTGAATAACAGCTGCATAACAAATGCAAGCGGTATATACCTTTCTTCTATTGTGGTCTTTATACTGTGATTTATTATATAAATAAAATAACTTTTATTATATTGTATTTATTTTAAACTGAAATAATTCATGCTTTTATGGTTTATTCGATTTTATTTGAATTGATAAGTGTAGTGATGTTCTGAGGCTTATGTACATTTACATCAATTCTTTGAATTGAACCGATGTTTTTGATATCATTTTTCAATCCGCAGTGACTTCTTGTAAGCAATCGTGTCAGAATCCTAATCCGATTTCAGTTCAGTGTTAGGCAGATTTTTAAAATTTTTGTGATGAAATATTCATTGGATTTTCTTAACTCTGAAAGTTTACTTCATCGTACAGCTTCTTATCCTACATAAGAATTTCGAACCAATGTAAAATGTAAATAATTTCATTTATATACTATTATATTTTGGTTAGACAATAGAAAGAATACACAGTTTATTTATTATTTATCTTTTGTTTCTGTTATTTTTAAATTATTTCCGACTGAGCAAGTATATTGTGATTGTACGTATATAAAATATTAATAGTTTCATTAGTATGCAGCTACATTTATTGTTGTCGCACACTGTAATATACAATTATTTCACATAAAATCAAATTATATCTATTAATAAAGGTTATTCCCTTGTCTCCATATATAATATTTACAGAAAATTAATACTATATAATATATATATATTATATACCATTTTATATATGGTATATTGCGTATGGGTATACAAAAATAATATGTTATTTGATATACCAAAATGTAAATGCGTACATTAACTTAAGTAATTATTATTTATTTTGTAATAGTATATTTTTTTTATTAACAGTTTTCTTATTAAACACAATAAAGTTCACTGTATTCCAACTATAAAAATATATGCAGTACAACGACGAGTTATAATGTGCAAATATTTGAAAAATTATAAAATATACACAGGTGCTTCAGATTTCAACAATTCGTCGTTTATATTTATACACCACCATATGTGTATTATAGTGTATATATTAATATATGCACATAATTAATTTGTAATAAATATATTAATTAAAAGTTATCAATAGTTCAAAGATATTAAGAGCGAAATACTAAAAAAAAAATGAGGTGAAACACGTTTATTATGCGTATTTATTTATTGTTACAAATTACATTACATTTGTTGTTGTTATGTTTATTTAATTTTTTTTTTTTTTTTTTTAATTTTATTATCATTTCGCTCTGCTGTGCCGTCGTTGTTTAATTTTCTGCTTATTTATTTATTTATTATAATTTTTGTTGGTGTTTTTCTGTGGTTAATCTGATAACACAGAAATAATAATTATTTATTTTATTTAAATAGTATTGTGTTGTGTGTTTGTCGTCGTTCTTGTGAAACGAAAAAATAAAAAAAAATAAAAGCACTTCATTCTGTTACCCATAATAATTTTTGTATTATAACTAACTCTATATCGCGTTTGCGTTAAAATAAATACATTTTCATATATAGGTACAATATATTGTATATATATATATATATAAGTAACAAAGAAATTTGCATAAAAATAATTGCGTTCTCTATATATATACGTATTTATATTAAAGATAATTTCTGTTTTTATTTATTTATATATATATATTTTTTTATTTTTTAACAACATAACACTCTATTATTTTTATTATATTGTTATACATATATAGAATTTTTTTTATATTAGATTGGTCTGGGAAAACCACACACATCTCTCTATACATGTACATATTTATACAATTTCATTTATATTAATTTGTTTTAATTTTATGTTAATAATACTATATTATTTATTACCTTATTATAAATTCGTTTTATTTAGTTAAATTTCATCGAATTTCTATTAATAAAAATAAAAAAAAATCGAACAAAAAAAAAACAAACAAAATACACGCACGTGTGTATTAATAATATTTTTTCATTGTGTTGATAATCAAATTAAGAGACTTAACAAATTAGAAAACTACTGACTTGGGTTTGTCAACAATTTGTGATAATGTGTAATTGGGTTTTACGTGGAATTGTAAGATTTATAAAATTCAAAATGATGGGGAAATTTTGTAATAATAAATAATTATTTTTATTATTATTGTTAATGTTAATATTATCCAAATTTATTTGTTTAATAGTCTTATCTACTGAAATGGATTTATATACTGGAAATTGTTTCATGTATGGTAGCGGTTTTTTTTTTATTTTTAAATATGCAAGATTTATATTGTTTTTTTTTTTTTACTTCTATTATTTAAAGGAAACATTCTCTGCAATTATAAATTATTATTTTAATGTTCCAGCATACGTTTCTTAGTTATTTTGTTTTAACATTTAATCGAGTATATTTTTCTAAAAATGACACATTGAATATAAAATGTATAACACTTTGTTCACAAAATACTATAATAAAATGAATATGGCAGTAATTTTCCATTCTATATTGTATATATATTTTATTTTTTGATACATCCAACTAATTGAATTTTGTTTGTAAAAATCATGATTAAAATGAAATTTATACCATACTATACCATTGTATAGTTAGTTTGCTTAATATACATAATGTTCTGATGCTAAATCAGTCGAAAATAACGTATAGATTCATAATAAGATTTTTAAAAATGGTTAAATTTCTTTAATCACTATTTCATTTATTAACATATGTTTAACATTCATATTGTTTTGTATTTTAATTGGATGACTTTTTTTCTCATTTAACACTTTTTTTTATACAATAAAGTTTTTCTATTTGCATCGAGCCTCCTATCGGTTACTACTAAAAAATCCATTTAAATACATAAATTTGCGTCGTCCATTACATTACGACAATTTTTTTCAGTGGATGAGGTGAATGAACTTTAATATAATATTAATATAAAATTAATAAGAATAAATAATATATTTTTATTATTTTCAATTCAATTTAAAATTCATTGAATATTTTTGTTCGGCTCTTACAAAGAGTGTCCGCAGCAGCGAATATATTATTTAAAATAATTATTATCGCAGCAGTTAGGCCTTTAGCTCTTCTAAATAAATACATATAGTTTTACTATCTTATTTACAATTGAACAATAAAACATTTTTCGAAATTCGGTATTTATACATAATCAAAAATTATGATTTTTAAAAAGAAACATATAATTTTTTATCTTTATTTTACAAATTTTTTATTTTATATATACATGAAAGGAAACCATATAAAAATATATTATTATATCCTTTTTTAAATTCGAATTTTTATGCCATATATAATTTTATATTATTTTATTTTATTATATGATATATTAAAATAATGTATAAATGGTAATTCTATAAGTCTAAATATATATATGTACGAATAAATGTGTGTAACATCATACAGTACACTCTTACTTACACACGAATTTGCCTTACAGCATGTTGTATACAAAGAATTCGCATATGATATGTATTATAATATTGGGGTTATACCTTTTATTTTATCCTTTTTTGAGTAAATAATAGAATACTATGCAATCTTTGCATTTTTTGGGTTATAAAAGATTTCTTCGAAGAAATAAATGCATGTCCTTTGAATCCATCATCCACACTGAGTTGCTACATTCTGAAGGAGTTAACCTCATCGAACGGAACAAATATTTCTTCTATGTATTGAATTAATAATATTTAACAAATTGTAATCGATACGTTCTCTATGTATAATTCATTGTGAAATTTTTACGCAGAAATTTTCTTTGCAACAAATGCATGAAGTAAAACTTTTCCCAAATTCTATTTTTATTTTTATGAAATTACATTACATTTTTAATCAGAGAAAAATAATTGATATTTACGCTTTCTTCAAAATGTTAAATACTGGAAAACCTTATATATATATATATATATAGATATATAGCAATAATCAGTTGGACGAAAGAAGTAGTATACGAAAGACATGTATTGACTAGAAACGGACGAAATCATAGGTATACACACAATATATAAGAGATATTTTCTTTTGAACAATCATTTTATGACTATGTATATCACGAACTATAGCTATATTCGCTTACATATTTGAATGAATTTTTATTTTAATTCGTCACTATAATTTTCTTCCCTTTTTTCTTTATCCCTTTTTATTTATTATTTCGACGAAAACAATGTTATATGGTTATGTGTTTATGTTGATACACAGTGTGCGACAATAATAAAATAACATTATATATTGTTAATTCCTTATAAATAAAAATTACAAGTACATTTTCAATCTTAAATATAAAATTTATTCATCGTTGTTTACTGATATACTTATTAAGTGAATTATTTAAGACTTATTAAATAAATTTATTTAAAATTGAAATAAAGGACTTTCATAACTACCTTTGGGATGGACTCACCGGTGGGCAGGGCTATTTGTATTTGATATCTAACATACATATAGAGCTATTCTATATATTATATTGTCGTTCACTGTATAATAACGAAATTATGTTCATTGATGAAACTTAATATCACTTGTACATATATCTTTTCATTTTGTTTTTCATACATACACACACAAACACTATTTTTGAAAAATCGATGACTTTTGTTAAAATGAATTTAATGATAATCACAAAAATATATAGGATTTTTTTTTTAAAATAAAAATATAATCTATTAAATATTTCTAATAAGTATTAGATAAAGCAAAAATGATAAATATCAACTCTATATGGTCAAAGCTACCAGGAGTATAAATTAATAAATAATAATAATAATAATAATAAATATCAAATCTATTATAAAAATGTCATATAAATTTCGAAATTAAATTGAAATCAGTGGCGGAACTATTACGTAACACTAAAATCTATCTATAGTCGCCGAGTCCAACATTTATTTCCATATTTCATTAACCCATATTTAATCTGCGCGGAAACAAATTACTTGTATAAATTTAGTATACATCTTGACAATACAAATTGTATTCAAAATGAATTTTATGCTGTGGCAATCTCATATATGATCAATTGAAGTAAAGCATTTTTAAACTTTCAATCATAAATATGTGATTTTGACTTGTCCGAAGTTTTCGTTGGGTTATTTGGGTGAATATTAATGAGGGAATTAAACAAATTAATAGATAATGAGATATCATTCCATATGAAATTTTATTATTCTGTCACACTGGTTCAAATCAAGTTCATATTGTATACAATTAATAATAAAATATACATTTTTTAAGTACAATGAAAAAAATGAAAAAAATGTGATGTTGAAATTATATAAAAACAGAAATATATAATTTGCAAAGAATGAAATATTCTCACGTTATAATATGATAAATGATAATTTATCGCTTAAATAAATATATATATATATATTCGCTTATACAAAATATTATTAAAGCTTAACGAGACATAATTTTTTTCTATGGTTAGTCGTCCTGATATTACTTTAATCAGCAAAATTATCTATATATTTTTATTATTAAAAATTTAATTTTATTTAATATTTGTTATTTTGTTTGTTTGTTTTATTTTCTATTTTTTCTGTCATTTTTTTCTATTATTATTTTATATGTGTGTTTTACATATTTATTGTTTGTGTTTTGGTATATGTACAGGGAAATCCACCGACTATATATGTAATAATAATATTAATATGAAGGGTGTTTGATAGATTCACGGCCAAGCAATTTTTAATACGTTAAATTTTACCATTGTCAAAACATTTATGTGAACACTTGTCTTGATGTGAAATATATGGTGTTTTTTTGTTGCATCCAAATGGATTGAAAAGGTTAACATTCGGCGTTAATTTTTTTATACCATTCTGATAAGATAATCGATCAACGAAACACCTTTGTAATTTCAAATAAATGCCCTTTCCTGCTGATGGGGAACCGTTTTTGTCTTTCTTTGGTACACCACCACCGTTTTCATTGTTTTGACTATACTTATCGCTCTGATGTGTATCCAAGTTTCATCATCATTAATGAAACAACATTTCTAATCAATTTTATTTTGATTAAAACGATCCACAATCACTCTTTAGAAATATTCATTCGTATAAGTTTTTTTTTAAATTGTTAGTAAATGAGGTACTTCGTCGTTTATCTAAGACAATATATCACGAACTTGTTGAATGAATTTTGGTGCTAAATCAGTTTTTGGACGGCTTTCGTTTACTGCATCGGCAAGACTTGTATACAACCATATTTAACAAGAACATAGTACATTATTTCACAGTGGTATTAAGTTTTTTACGAAATTCTGTTGGTGTTAAACCACTCAAAACCAAAGAATTTAATCAATGCACAATATTAAAAAGTTTATCAAAGTATTTTAAAAAAAAAATCAATATTGTCACACCGTGAACTATTCAGACAGCCTACGTAATAATAATAATAATAATAAAAATGAATATAAAAATTAATATAAGAAAAGATATATGTTATTAATAAAATGCTATACGTAATAATTTTGTTATCGTTGGTATTTTAATTTTATATTTTATTTTTTATGATAACTGCAATTTATTAGAAATTATACTCGTGATAAAAATTCTATAGGATTTGAAATGAAATATAAATGTAATTAATGTTTTTATTGTTAAATATATTTGCGTATTTTTTTTTTTTTTGTTGAAAATTTTGCGATTATAAAAAGTAAAACCTTGAAATAATTTTTTATTGTTTCTCTTCTTTTATGAATTATTTTATTTATTAATATAGAGATTAAAATTAATTAATAATAATCATTAATTAAAAAAAAAAAAAAAAACGAAATAAAATATAATACCTTAACATTTTATACACATAATACGAGTACTGATTATTAACATCAAATAGAAATTATATCTTTTAATGAATTTCACATAAAATCTTCATAATTAGTTGGGATCATAGTTCATACAACTTTCGCAGACATTGCCCAATTAATAAAAAACGATATTTCTCAGTAAACATGTGACTGATACCATAACAATTGCTAATACTATAATCACTTCTATAGATCAAGCTTAAATCAATTTGTCTTGACCCTTGACAATATACTTAATTATACTAAAATGATTTGATTTAAAATAAAATAAAGTAGATATATTATCCTTTTTTTTTTCTTTGTGTAACAATTCCAAAAAAAATTACAAAGAGTTTTCTTAGTATTATAAAATCATATAGAATATTCTCTCACAAGCTACTCAATAGACAACAATATGAAAATAAATTACATCGACGTCTTTTGAAAACTACATATTTTAGGATTATTGAATAGAAATTCTTGTTAATATTATTTTATAGATTTTATTTGATTTTTAAATATATAAATGATGCTATTAAATATCAATTCTATGTAAGGGTTTTTATATAACAATTGTGATTGTTAAAAATTTGAACATTAAACATCGTCCATGTGGTGTGTTTCATGACGACAACAATAGTGTTTGATCGAGCTTGAATTCCGTATTGCATATACAAAAACCAATATTATATACGGAATAACAATCACAACCACAACATTCCATATACAATATATGAAAATAAAATTTAATTGTGTGTCTGTTTGTATAGAAAATGTTTAATGACTTTACCATAAAAAAAAAAAATAAAAAAATAAATCCAAGAATGAATGCTCAACCCAATGTTTATGTTATTATGTATATGTGTATTCGTCCCGTAATATGTGACAACTGATAACAAATTTATATTATCATTTTCGCATTTTATATATTTACAAACAAATTCTAATATGTATAATATTTTTATCTTCTTATGTGTGTTCATATATATTTTTTATATAGTTTTTGAATTCTTTTTAAGTGTACGTAAAGATAACAACAAATAAAGAAAACAAAAAAATTAAATAAAAAATTCGATAAATTATAATGGTATTTATATTATTATTATTATTATTATTATTATTATTATTATTTGGGTAAATAAAAAACAATAATATATAAATAGAAATTTTTCCAAAAATAAAAAAAAAGTGTTCAAATAATATATAAAAATAGAAAAAATGGTCTTTCCAATTTATTTTTAGTTTTTATTTTATTAATAAAATAAAAAGGGTTTTTTGTTGTTGTTGTTGTTGGATTTTCTTTTATTTTTATCGTCAATTTCGGTATTGTGTTTATTTTTGATACGCACAGAACGTGCATGCACGCAAATTTATACGACTAACGAATAAATGTAAAATAAATCAACACTTTTTTTTGTTTCTTCTTGCATACGCAAATAATAAAAGTATTATAAACTTGTTAAAATACATTTTCTAATTTATATTAAAATTGTGTTGGTTCATCTTCTTATAGCATTTTATTATAATATAAAATAAGATATGGAAATATTTAAGAGAAATTCCTTTTTATACACAATTTATATTTAATTTTATATATTTTGTATATACAACCAACATCAACAACAACAACAAACTATGTCTGTAAATGCATACTTTATAATTTAAATGCAAAGTATTTATATACATTTATATATATTTAGGGGATGATGGGTTGAAAACTGGCATATATGCACATACACAATATCCCATATATATGTTCAGGTCAAGTTTGTAAATTACACACGCAAATGAAAGTATCAAAAATTCACCAATTGAACATCAATTGATTTATTCTTTGTGTGTGTATAGTGTAAGAATGTAATTTTTAAAATTCTAATTTATATGAACTCAAAATTTCTGTGGTGTTATAAATTGTTCATAATTTTTACAGGGTGTTTACACAGCCTCTCAAAATACATATATAAAAATTAATAAATTGTGTAGAATATACATACGCAGCAACAGTATTTTTCTTAATATTGGGTTAAAATTCAACCATATAACAGTCATGAATTTTATGTCTACTGAATGCATATAAAGTTTCGTGTGTTAATTTAATATAAAAGTTAATTTCAATCAGAAAATAATATAGATGCGAATGCAATTTGACCCTAAGTTAAGGTTATTATATTTTAGTTCTATATATGTAATAAAATAATATTTATTTTTTTTATCCTATTAACACATTGACGACTATGTCTATAGACCAGTGACGCATATATTTGTGTCGTACTTTTCTATATAAATAATACATTAAAGTCATCTCTATTGGTTTGGTAGGACCACTAGCCCTAGCCTGAACACCTCGCTATAGTGAATGTGTTAACATTTAAAAAAATATACAAAACCAAGACAGATCGATATGGGTTAAAAAAATATTTGGCTAAAAATTCGTATAGATATTGTGTAAATAGACAAAAAAAACAATATTATGACCACCTTTTCTTTAACTTAATTTTATTTATGCAATAATAGAAGTAGAAAAAAAAAAAAAAATTCAATCTTGTTACAATAAAAAATGCATTAGTTTTTGTTGTTATTATATTATATTTTCTATATATATATATTGTTATATGTTATCGGGTGATTCGATATATTGTATATATATTTAGTTGGTGTACAATTTGTTTATTAAATAAAATCCAAAATATTTTGTAAATATTAAATTAAATTTCTATTAACCTAACGTAAAGGCGTATATTTTGGATATTATAATATATATATGATTTATGATTGCGTTTATATTATACAAACCTTTGGTACAAATTTATTTAGTAATCGTCTGGGGCGACCTATTGATATATGGTATATAGACCATACTTTATATATATAATATATATAGCGCCAGAGATGTATAGATGCCAAATTTATTTGATTTGGAATAACAGAAGTTAATGTCAATGATGAGTCGTTATTATTATTCTTATACGTATAATAAATGATGTATACGGAACGAAAATCATATCACAAACAGAAATACTGATACTATCCCATTGGATCACTCTTTATTATTTATATTTCTTTTCCTATCTATATATATATATCTTTCTCTACTAACCAATTACTTTTATGTTTATTTATTTATGTAGTTTTATTTTTATTTATTATGTATTTTTGCTTCAAAACTACCCTATTGCAATTCTTCATGTATTCATATGTATATGGGTGGGTGCAGGCATTTATATACTTATATATATATAAAAGGGAAAACAATTTATTTAGTTTATTTTTTGGGCAGAAAATATATTGATCAATTTTCTATTTTACTTTTTTTTTTATATATATATAATTGCACAAACATATATAGTATAGTTTTCAATTTTTTTTTTATTTTTCCAATACATATATGCAAATGATAATTTAAAATTTATATAATATATGTTTTGTTGGATATATTATATATTTTTCGCTCCCATTATTTTATAAATATATAAATTCTTGATACACACATGATAAATATGTATAGTATATGTATAAAAATTTAGAATACTTAACTTGAATTTCCTTCGCAAAATATATATATATACAATATATTCTTTATATAATATATCAAAATATTGCATCTTTTGATATAAATTATTCATTTATTCAATACCTCTATTGTTTCAGTTGTTATCTTTATATGGTATATAGAGTTTTTCTTCCGACAAGCCGAACGTTTGCAATATTTTATTCTTATGTACTATATAACATATAGCTGCTATTAATAATATGTATACTGCAATAGTATCATATATACCTATATATATAGTTATTGTATAGATCATTTATCATATGTTATGTAGATATTCTTTATAGTTTTAATATAAAAAGGATAATAACCTAAATTATAATATAGAAAATAAACTTATATTTTCATGTATAGCGAAAATACAATCTTATAATATTTTTTTATTTTTTTTATATTGTATAGGATTATTATAAAAACTATATGCTTGCACATTTGTTTTTAAAAAAAAAATTCTATATATACATATTTTATAATGTTATATTTATATATATAATGTAATATAAAATATATAGTCGTCAGTCATTAACAAACAAACTTTAATGATAATGGATGGTTGTGATATATGGTAGTTATTGATTTTTATTTGCTATTTGTATTTTTCCTCAAATCTTATATGTCATCATCTCATCAATCATGTGATAAGCATTATTATTATTATTATTATTATAATAATTATTATTATTATCGGATAGCATTTGATTCTAAAATAATATAATATAATATTATTGTTATTATTTACATATTAATATTTCTAATAAAATAAATACAGAAAAGAAATGTAAATTAAAAGTGATTTTAATTCTCTTTTATATAGTATTGATTGATTATATTGTGTATATTTATTTAATTAAATTTACCAATGTT
This sequence comes from Bibio marci, assembly GCA_910594885.2. Classification (NCBI taxonomy): domain Eukaryota; kingdom Metazoa; phylum Arthropoda; class Insecta; order Diptera; family Bibionidae; genus Bibio; species Bibio marci. Next base: position 37,257,891 of record OU343116.1, read on the forward strand.
TTGTAATGTTTTGTAATTTTAATTATATATATTTAAATAAATTTCTTGTATTAATATTATTTCGTGACGTACGTATCTCATATATGTAATTTTGAGTATATTAGAAATAACTAAATGTCATAAAGCTATATATTCGTGATAGACATGTATGCATATCATTACAAGAATTTATATTCCTAATGATGATGATTTTATTCCTTTACTATACACACAACGCGATATGTGACCACAGAACCGCATATGAACTTAAACAGAATGAATGGATTTTTTAGACGAATGAGGAATTGCTTTACCTTTTAAAATTACACAGGAATTTGTGTGTCGTGCTGGTATTGGTGTGGTTTCAGTGATTTTAGTATACCTATATTGTAACTTTTATTCGGCTATGTTAACAGATATTTTTCATCGACTCAGTATGCGAAATTGTTGACCGTGATTGACTCACTCAAGTCTGGTTATATCAGTTTTATTTATTCTATCTGCATTTTCAGTTTATCGGTATACTTTCAAAATAATGTTGATGATATTTGTAATCTCAGAATTATCGGTATACTATCTCTTTATGGTTGATGACTTTTGCAAAATGATATACAATAGACGATTTTATATTAAATACGAAGATCCGGTGTAAATTTCAATCGTTCCCCTGAAGACTACTATAGTCCAATGTATCGTCAAATGTGTACCATTTTGGTACATTTTATATATTGGTTTTTCTATAAATGATAACTTTGAAAATTTTATAGTTTTGAACCCATTAGTCGGGTTTAGTTATACTGAAGGTAAATAAATCTCAGACCAATGTTATTTTTATTATACCTTTGTATTTATATATGAAAATATTGGATTGGATTATTCAACAAGAATTCATGGTCTATAGTGTGATTCAGTTTAGTTAACGTACAAATAGACTACGTATCTTCTTTCGTTCTTTATTAGAATATTTGTATGTGATTTATAAATTTATAATTAAATTTGAAGAGAAATAATTGTGAGATATATGGAAGGGTAATTATTTCGATTGATCGCATATCGAATTTGCTATTGACCAACAATTTTATAATAATTTAAGATAATTTCAATGTATAATATACTAACATTGCATCCGCCTTGTTCTTGATCAATGTCACAAAAGTTATTAATTCATAATTTTATACGAGTATAAATAAAATATATTTTTTTTAATTTCTTTACAGTTTTAATTTATGAACCAATCGAAGGAGATAATTTAAGAAATAAAACATTAAAAATTACCGACTTTGGTCTTGCCAGAGAAGTTTATAAAACGACACGAATGTCAGCAGCTGGAACCTATGCATGGATGCCACCCGAAGTTATTAAAGATGGAGTTTATTCAACGTAATATTGAAATTATATTTTTAAATAAATTTTAAAATTGTATATTAATATTTTTTTTTTTTTTATAAAAGGGCATCCGACGTATGGAGTTATGGTGTACTTTCATGGGAGCTTCTTACTGGAGAAACTCCATATAAAGGTTTTGACTCATTATCAGTTGCATATGGTGTTGCTGTCAATACATTAGCATTACCAATACCAAAGACATGTCCGGATGATTGGGGAAAACTTATGAAAAGTAAGTCTATTTATTATTAATGAATGTATAATTTTTAATTATTTTATTTATTACTTGTTGATAGGTTGTTGGAACAGTGACCCACATAAAAGACCATCATTTAAACAAATTCTATATGAATTAAATTCAATAGCTAGATCTGGTTTTACACAAACACCAAACGAATCTTTTCATACTATGCAAGATTGTTGGAAAAAAGAAATTGCTGAAGTTTTGGAGGAATTGCGTTTAAAAGAAAAGGTAATTTGAAAAAAAAAATTATAAAAGATAAATTTAAAGTGTGTATGGTTTCTTTTATTTCTTGTTTTATGTCTTTATACATAATTAAAAAAAAATAAATTACTAACACATAATAAAAGAAGCGCTCTAACTAAAACAAAAAATTGCTTAAATTAATACTTCTTTCATTATATTTACATACAATAAATTGAGTTATTATTTTATTATTAATTTTATATGCAGAAAAGCTTTTAAAAGCCATAAAGAATTTTGCTTTTTTGTATTTATCTATGCGACATTCTTTAACGCGCACATTAAATAAGTTTGTATAGATTTGTCGATTCTGCAGCCATTAGCTTTTCTTTACTATCTTTTCTCGCTCCTAACAGTTAACACAACTTGTACTTTTTTTTATTTGTTTTATTTGCTGCCTCTTTGGTATCAGACTGTCAAGTCTTTGGAAGAGGTAAGACAAAATATTTTATTTATTTATTTATTTGATGTTTTCTTTTTTACTTCTTTGTCTTCATTTTAACACTTACGAGTTATCTTTTACTGTCTAATTTTTTTTTTTTTTTATTTTTTAATTTTTAATTTAAATCAATTGTTTTTTATTTTTAATTTTATTCCATTTAGGAATTACGCTGTAAAGAAGATGAACTAAAAGAAAAACAATCACAGCAACGTTTAAAAGAAGAAAATTTACGAAGACGTGAACAGGAACTTTGTGCTAGAGAATTTGATTTACTAGAACGTGAATTAAATATGATGATAACACAAAATGCTCCGACACCACAAAAACGACTGGGTAAATTTAGTAAAAGTAGACTGAAGGTAAATGTAAATATGTTTAAAAAAAATAGTAAATGTAAATTAATAATATAATGTTTTGTTATATAGCTTTTGAAACGAGAACCCGGACAAATTTCATTTCCGTTAGATTTTAGACATACCATAACTGTAAAACATACAGCATTAAAAGATGATTCTAGATTAAGGTGTGAAACACCGCCTGGTTCTCCCGTAATACCTCGATTACGTGCCTATGCACGTAAGTAATTTTGTTATATTATTTATTCATTTATATGTCATATTCATTTTCTCTACTTATTAATTTGTTGAGAATAATTGAAGCGATTTATAAATTTTTTATTATTATTATTATTTTTTATTTTTGCAGTACGTAAACACAATACCACATAATTTATTTGTAATTATTTAATTATTTAAAGAAAAATTAAATAAATAATAAAATTAATAAAAGACAAGCTTTTTTGAATTTATTGCTAAAAAATATAAGTTGTGTTTTTTTTTAGTTTTTTATTCAATTATTAATAATATTATTTTTTGAATAGAATCGCTTCAATTAATTAATTTTTATAATTTAATCATCATTTTTATTTTAGTTTTTCTCATTTATGCAAATTTATTTCTCAGACAAATAATCTTGTGTGAATTAGTTTTTTTATATTGTTAAATTTCTAAGATTTGTAATATATTTTTATGTTTTACATTTTTAATATTATATATTTACACACACGCGTGAATTTTAGTATAATTTTTAACAAATCCAGATCATTTTTTTTGATTGGCTTATTGTTTTGGCGTTATTTTTTAATTAATTACTTGATTTTTTATTAATTGTTGTGTGTTAAAAAAAGCATGTTTTTATTTGTTTCTGTTATATTATTTAACTATATTCAAAAATTGTCATCATTTTAAAAGTATTATTTTAAATATGTTTTGAAATTAATGGAAAAATGATAAGTTAATATTTTGTCATCAACATTGTATTTGATTGTACATCTTGATGATTACCTATTGGTTCGAACTATTTATTTTTGAAAAATTATATAGTCAGAATGTTACAGGTTTTATCCACAAAACGTAATACGAATTCATTTTACTGTTGTACATAGAATTCGCAATTTGTGTTAATCGATTATATGCACAACTACCAGTTGTCATTATGTATAATATAATTCTTAATATTTTATCGGGGCCCAAATTACAGATTTTCCAAATATTATTATGAAGAATACATCATAATCAATAATCATAAGCATCATCAATTTAAATTTTCAACAACTTGACATAAAAACGTATTCTATAAAAACTATATATTTGATTGAATTCATTCATATAATTGCTAAACAATTCAACCGATTTAAAAAAAATTATTTTAATTAATTATTATATATGTAAAATATTTTACTTAAATGTTGAAAAATGTAAAATGATTTAAATTTGAAATGTGAAAAAAAAAAATGCAAAAACTAATACACACAAACATTTATGCACAATAATAACTAAATTATTTCTCATTTATTTTTCATTTAACCAACACCTCTCATTTTAATTACAGTCATTAAAAAATAAAATACCAAAATAATTATCTTACCTGTTTCGTTCATCTTATCTCTATAAATTGTTATTCTTTATTATTATTTGCATAACAAATTTTTATTTGTGTGTGTGTATTTATATATATATGTATATATAAATATGTATATATATATAATGTATAGCTCCGACTGATGGCATCAAGGGAAAAACTTGGGGTCCATCAACGTTACATCAACGTGAACGTGGACATTTGCCAGCATTACCAGTACGGACACCACATTTTAGCAAAAGTGCACCGAATTTGGATAAATCAAGAACGGCTGCTACATTGGCCACATCATCATCATCGCGTAATGATATATTAGGTAAAAGTGATGAAGGTTTGAATACAATTTCAAATAATAGTATTAGAACCCTTTATATTTACAATAGTAGTAATAATAGTAATAATAATAATAATAATAATAATAATAATAATAATAATAATAATAATAATAATAATAATAACAATAATAATAATAATAATAATAATAATAATAATAATAATAATAATAATAATAATAATAATAAAAATAACAATAATGATAATAATAAGAATAATAATAATAATAATAATAATTATAATAATAATAATAATAACCACAATACTGATAATAATAATATTAATAATAATAATAATAATAGTAGTAATTCTAATAACATTAACAATAATTATATTAATGATAATGATAATAATTATAATTATAATGATGATGTTGAAGTAAAAGGGTGTTTTGGATTTATTCGAAGTGATGATAGTTATAATAATAGTAAGCACAGTAAAAAATTTAGTATTGATAGTAAATTATCCTATCAAAGTAATAGTAATAATAATAGTGATGAAAGAAAATATGATCGATCTCCATTCGATAGCAATTCAAGTAATTCAAATGAAAAACCATTAGCCATCACCATTAAACGTACTAACCATGATACCGATTATTATTCAGATCGTTTTTATAATGGTATTCAAAAAAGTTTAGAACATATATTTGGTCGTGATGATTATAATTATCAACAGCAATCACATTTTGTTGCCAATAATACACCGAAATCACGTAATTCAAAATCAAGTGGTGATTTAACAATGTATAGTAGTTTTAATGGTGATTACAATGATAACAGTAATAATAATAATAATACAGATAATAATTTTTCAAATAATTATTATCCATACAATAATCAATATTATTATGGTTCTCAATCACAATTTGATCGTGAATGTTTTTTAGTTGATTTTCAACAAAAACAATTACAGCAAGAGCAAGAAGAAAAAGAATTATTAGTAATACAACATCAACAAAAACAAAAACTCCGTCACCAACATCAACTATTACAAAATAAATCGTATTCATTAGACAATGATAATAATAATAATAATAATAATAATAATAATAATAATAATAATAATAATAGTCAACAAAATATTCCTTTAGAACAAATAAATAATGAATTTTCATCAATAACATTAAATTTAAGTAATACAATTAATAACATTACTAATAATAATAATAATAATAATAATGATAAAACTCATTTATTTGATGAACGCACAAATTCAATGTGTAGTGATCAATCATCAATTGATTTATCAATACCATCACGTAAAAGTTCTGTAACATTTCGTAATAATGTTGAAATTAATTTTCATTCCACAACAACACCATCATCAATATTAACAAATAATAAATATTATAGTGATGATAATTTATTAAATGATCATGAATTTAATAATTCTAATAAAAAATTGTCATCATTACATCAATATAATCCAAATAATGTTAAAATTATACCGATTGGTAATGGTACCATCGGTGGTACTAACGGTAATAATAGTAATGACAATAACAATTGTAGTAATAATAATAGTACCATTCTTAGTGATACAAAAAATTATCGACCTGATGATAAAAAGCAACAACATCCATCAGAATCATTAAAAAAAGGCACATTAAAAAGTGCTATGCGTAATAATAATAATAATAATAATAATGCGAAAATTAGCAATTCCATCAAAGATACTACTAAAAAAGATAAACCAAAATTAAAAAATAATAGTAATGGTATTTTTTCATTTTTAAAATCATCAAAATCAAAAAATTCGGTAAAACATACGACAAGTTTTTATGAAAAATTTACCGGTGGTAATAGTAGTAGCAAAAATAAAAATAATGAAATGAATGAACAATTACTGGTTGCAGACGAAACATCAATAACAACAACATCATCATCATCATCAACAACACTATCATCGATTAATTCATTACGTAATAATAATGCACCAATTGCAACCGATGATGATGAACCAATTTATGATGCAATATTTCGTACAAAAAATTTTGTATTAGCTAAACAAAATGAAAATTAATTTTGATATTAAAACAATATCGATTAATTTCTTGTTCGTAAAATGACATGCACGCGGCATCGTCACGCACTATTCTGCATTAATGTAATTAATTAAAAGAAGAAGAAAAAAACAGCCTAATGTGGTCACCTTAAATCAAATCACCTTTTTTCTGTTACGACATCAATTCAGTAATAAATAAATTCATTGGTTTATGTTTGGCTTACTTTAGTTTGTGAAGCCATAGTAGTGGTGGAATCGTGTAAGGTGATCGATGATTATTAACCATCACTTTAAAAGAAATATTTTATCACAAATTTAAATTATTTGTTTGTAATATAAAAGTAATTCAATAGCATGGGAATATCTGTTGTTCCTCAGTAGTTTCATTTTTTTTTCTATAACTGCGGTTAATTGAAAAATAAAATATTTATTTAAAACGCTGTTGACTATGCAATGAATACAATCATTTAGTCATAAAATACATGTAATTCTTATACATCATATGCTATTAATTTGTCTTATGACAATAAAGTGGTATTATTTATAACATTTATTTAATGAATCATTTAATGCTATACCGTCAGCGTTATCACATTTTATTAATTAAAATTTATTTATATTAGAAAATATATCCTTTTGAATAAAATACATTACGTTTAACGATTTCGTTTTTATGTGTGTTAAAACATTAATTGACAATACTGAAACGTTGTTCTTTTGTAACATTTGAACATTCAAATGTCATTTTAAAAGTAATATAAAATCGATTTTATGGAGCACCTTACACGATATCACTACAATTTATCTTCTGTCTCTTTATCATACATTTTATTTATATTGTTTTGATCCTTTTAATGTTATTTAATTAAATATATATTCAATTTTTAAGGAATTTTTCACAAGTTAACATAACAAAAATAAACGGAAAAATAATAAGGAGATTTGTATAATTAAATAAGATTTTAATTTTTAGCATATAATTATTAATTGTATAACTTAAAAATAATTAAAATAATAAAAATAATAAAATATTACAGTAACTACAACAAAATTAATTTTTTAAATTTGTATTAATTTTTTTTTTTTTATATTTTATTATATTATATTAAAAACAAAAAAATATATTATTAAATAAACATTAGCAGCGGCTGGTGGTCGTCGCAGCAGTTTTAGTGTGTGTGTGTGTTGTTTTAATATTAATATTAATGTACATCTTAACAACAAAATTAAAGTATATTGTGATTCTCAAAAACCACTACCACAAATTATATTTTTATTAATTATTAAAAATAAATGAATAATATTTCACAAATTTAAATTATTATTATTAATATGTATTTTTTTTTTTTTTTTTTTGTAATATTAATTATCACTTTATATACGTAAAATAAACAAACAATTAAAAAAACAAAATATATTAAAAAAATTATCTCAACGTGTTAAATTAAAAATATATTCTTTAATTTTAAATATAATTATTATTATTATTATTAATATGTAATGAAATAATATATTATTCTATATTATTTAATTATTATTACTATTAAAATTACTTATAAAGGACGGTGTTCGGCAAGAACATATACAAAAGAAAAACATATTTTATTTTTTTTTTAAATCCAATTACAAAACTCAATTCTCTGCCGTATACAATTCACTTTTGGTTAATCGCATTTTTAAAAGATCACCCGACCGGTGGTTACAACCCCATTTTTTCACATTAAAAAAATACTGAAAATTAAAAAATAAATAAAAAAAATAACAGTTCCAAAAATATTCAATAATTTTTATTGCTTGCATTTTATTATTTTATTTTTAAATTTGTTTATTAAAAAAAAAAAATAAAAGTGATCGACGAAAAATAAAATTATCAAAAAAGGAAAAAAAAAAAAAAAAACAATAAAATAAAATAAAAAGTAAAAAGGAAAACTATTTTTAAAAACATTTTATACAATTTTTTTATGGTTTGGATTTTTTTTAATATATATTTATTTATTTATTTATTTATTTTTTTCTATTAAATATAAAACTCGAATAAACAATGATTGACATAAATATTGTTTAACTAAAATAAAAAGTAAAGAAATTAATTTTATAATTTTATAAATTAAAATAAATTCAACACTGCCTTTGCCATATATAGAAAAAAAAATAAATAAATAAATAAATAAATTGAATGTTTTTTTTGATAATTTTATTTGTTTAATATAATTTATTTAAGAATTTTTTTTTTTTTGTTTTACTTTTTACACATAATAATTTTAGAGAGAAAATTAAAAAACAATTATAGTTTTTGTAGTTGCTAATAAACCTTTTTTATTTTATTAAAAAAATATTTTTATTATTATGTAGTTTTTTTGTGTGTAACGTATCACACACACACATACACAAACACATACATATTTTGTATTTTTATGTTTTTTTTTTTTTTATTCTAATTTTAAATTTTAAATATTTTATATTATATATTTTTGAATGAAATTATTGTGTATAAATAAATGAGCGAATTATTGTGTGCTTGTTAAAAACGTAAAAATTATTTAGAATATATTTATATAAAAAGTAAAATATATATATTTAATTTATTATGTATTATTATTTTTTAGTTTCATATCAACGTCTGTTATTAAATATTAAATTTAGTCATTTTTAAGTTTAAAAAAACAAAATATATATATATAAAAAAATTTGTTGTACGCGTAGTGTTGTGTACAAAAAGAAATTTTCAAATCGATTTTTAAATATTTTAAATTTTAATTAATGCATATTTTTATTTTTACACATAATTTATACTTCAATTTTTTTTTTTAAATAAAATACTTTTATTTAACTAAAAAAAATGGTGGAAGAAACTAAATTGTTTAATAGTAGACTATATTTTATTAATAATAGATGATTAATAAACAATTAATAAATAAATTAAATACATTTAACAATAAACATATTAACAGAAATTAAATTATTATTATTTTTTTTTTTATTTTTTTTTTTTTAAATTAAATAATTGTTAAATTAACCATAATATATTTTAAAAATCGCTTTGAAAACTTCTTTTTAATTTTTATTTATTATTTTGTTTTAGTATTTTTTTTTTTATATTATATACAGTGTGGTTTGGTTTGGTATGCGCTGATTCGTTATGGGGTGTAATTCAATGATCCATTTTGGATACAAAAAAATTATATATAGCAGCTTGGAATCTATCTTTAACAGTGTGTTCGAAAAACCTGTTTTTTTGGTTTACTAATAAAATAATATCTTGCAAAGTATTCTACCTACAGCAATAAATATGGTGCTTGTTTCAAAGATAATTATGATGAACTGATATGTTTGAGCTGTGTAACAGAATTCTATGTAGTTTATAAGTTGTTGGATCGGAAAATGTGATTTTTAATTGAATTTATTGATAATTTTTATGAAAATTACAATTTTCTCAATATTTTGGTACGTTATATAATGTTGTCTTCAAGTTGCCGAGGAGTTAATTTTAAGATTTATTAAAAAAAAGGACATAAAATGAAAGGAAATCTGTTAATAAGGGTACATCTCAAATGAAACTTAATCAATTGCGTTTGAAACAAGCACTAATTTGTTACTGTAGGTAGTATACTTCTGCAATATATAATCAAATCAGTGGGGTGTGTTAAAAATAGATTCTTCCTAGCCGTATAATAATTTTTACTCGAAATGAATCAGAGTGTATAGATTATCTCATTAAATGGATGGGTATCGCAAACCACCGAACACCAGCCTGTATATAATATAATATATTAATTAATTTTATATTAATTTTTGGTGAAGGCTTATATTATTATTATTATTTTATTTTTTTTTTTTTTAAAGAAAATATTCATTTTTTATTATTATTTCTTTTTAAATATTAATGACTTTTATTTTCAGTTATTTTTATTATTGTTTTTTTTTTTTTTTTTAAATATTTAATTTTATGCAAAAATATTTTCTATAAAAAAGAGAAAAAAAAAATAATTATTTTTATTATTTTATTTTTAGTTAAAATTATAGTTTTTTTTTTTTTTTTTGTAATTTTTCTCTGTAAAATTTGTTTGCGAGAATTTTTTTTTTAATAAAAATAAAAATTCTATAAGAAATTTTTGCCAAAAAAAAAAAAGAAAAATAAAATAGTATCTGTTTTTTTAATTGTTAATGGAAAAAAAAAAAAAAATTTAAAAGAAAGTCTTTTTGGGTGCCGGTTTTAATTTCTTTAATTTTTTTTTTTTTTTTTCGCTCTTTAATTATTGAAGAAAATAGGGTTTTTTTTCTTCTTAAGAAAATTCTTTTTTACCGAATTCAAATGCTTGCATGCTTTCTCCTTTAATCATATTATTGTGGTATTATTTTTTTATTTTTATTTGTTTTGTAAATGTATTTGTTATTTGATTTGATTTATAAAATTTCCAATGAATTTATAATTCCGGTATGTGAATTAGTAGAATTATTTTTTAAAAACAACGCAATCACTTTTAACATTCACATAGTTTTATCGATGGCGCGCGAAGAACTTTTCGCTTCAATTATAATTATTATGTGTCTTTGAAATGCTTTTAAGAAAACTGTTTTTTATTTCTTTATCTGAGGCCGCATATATTTTTATAATTTTGCTGGTTATTATAGAAAAAGTATTCTGTTTAAATGTATCGTCAAATTCGTTAAATTTAAAAATAGTCTGTTCGAAATATTAATTTTTTATTATATTATATGATAACAACTTTGATTTTTAGTTATCCACCTTCCAAATTTGAAATGAATGCTCTACCTTTTTTTTTTTTTTATTTATTTTATTCGTTCCATTTACAATTTTTATTTTTTATTCCTCCACATTCATTCTCGCACCCATTTTATTATATTGATTTAATAGTCGAAAATTTATTTATTATAAAATTACAAATCAACATAAAAATAAAAATATTTCCATGAAAATGAAAATTGCTACATTTAATTAAAAACTCAAATAATGAAACCAAAATAGATTACGACAAAGATGAATGGTCTGGATCGGATGTAGCATTAAATTCATCCATAAATCGTTTAGCACCAAATAATATGCCGATGCCTACTCTATACACAGCAAATGATGACAGTGGTAACGGTACCGGTTTTGGTGGTTATCATCGTAAACCAAAATTATCATTAATCGAATTAGTTTTATATAATTCGGCATCAATGTTGGCTAGTGTCGGGTCTGGTTATGATGTACGCATGTCAAATGTAACACCAATACATCCAAATTTACGTGCACAAATATTAAATGATCAACAACAATTATTAAATCGTGATCAACCAACAATTGGTATCGATGATGATAATGATGATGATGATGATGATGATGATAATGATGACCGTAATAATGATCCTATAAATATTAACCATATGAATTATTCAGATGATATTGGTGATAATGAATATAGTTTAATAAATGATCGTAATTCATTTCCACATAATACTTATCATGGTCCAGTTAGACATTCGAGGTAAATATAAAAAAATTATTAAATAAATAGCTATATTTACTAAAATTAAAATTGTATTCAATCGTTTTTTTTCTTTTCCACATTGTAATAATAATTTCATGTACATATATATATATATATGTATAAATACCCAGACCAAATCTATCGTCAATGTCAACAATGCCACAACAATCATCAGATGATGGACCAATCCGTTTTAATGATTCACCACAACATTATATACCATCAACAATGTCAACAACAAGTGGTTTAGGTTCAAATTATACAACAAATACATCAGGTTTAAGCTCATCAATTAGTGGTAATGGTGGTGGTGGCGGTGCCGGTAGTACGAGTACGCAACCACCAACACCATCACCCAGACGAAATACAAGTGATACATCGTTTATTGAAGTTGTTGAATTACAACAACAAGAACGTGATAATAGAGCACCAATTTATATTCCGGGAAATTATATTGAATATAAAAATCAAAATATTTTAGAATACTTACCAAATCAGCAACCTCAGCAACAACAACCACAAATACAACAACATCAACAACAACAACAACATGCTGGATATTTTGGTAATTTTCAATATATAATCTCATAATATAAATTTGAAAAGATAATTCAAATTGCTTAATTTACAGAGTTTTGTAACTGTTCCGAATATAAAACATTGTTTTTCCTTATTAATTATTAATTAATTTTCTAATACATTTGAATTATTATTTTAATTTTGTAAATTTTAATTTCAATTTTTCTTTACAATTTAATATCATAGGATCAAATTATTTTCCATATCGTCCAGAAATAAATTTAGCATATGAAAGAGATTGTAAATCATATCCAGATTATGGTTATGATAGTACATCATTTTATCGTGATTATGGTGGTGGCAGTAGCAGTGGTGTTAACGATAATAATAATATGACACGTACACCACGTGTACCAAAAATGGGTATTAGTGCAGGTGGCCATAGACGTACGTTATCAAATATATCCACAACATCAGCCGCAACGGCATCATTATCAAGCAATATAAATCCTAGTTTTCGTTTAGAGAATGATGAAATTTCATCAATTTATAATCAATTGAATCATTTAAATTTAAATATAAATAATTATAACATAAGAAACACTTGCAGTAATAATAATAATAATGCCGACAATTTAATAAATCTGAATCGAATGAGAGTTTATGAAAATCTACCATTTATGCCAGCAACAAATTTTGAACATCATCTACAACAACATCAACAACAACAACAACAACAACAACAACAACAACAACAACAACAACAACAACAACAACAACAACAACAACAACAACAACAACAACAACAACAACAACAACATCATCATCAACAACAACAACACCATCAACAACAGCAGAAACTACAATCTTCGACAATCACGAATGAATATAATAATCCGATAACAACGATTGAAAGACCAATGACATTAGCATTTGAATATAGTAATCAAACAAATAAATTGAGATCAAGTTTAAAAAAATATTCAACAAATCGTTCTGGTTATAATAATAATAATAACAACACAAGCGGCGGTGGCAGTTCTGGTGGTGGTACACCAACAAATGCAACACCACCAGATAGTTTAACTAGTGACGATAGTTCATATTTAAGTGCAAAAGATGGTTTATCAATTTCATCACAAAGTCGGGTACGTTTTAGTCCTGAAACATTATTAGATTTACCATGTCAAGATACAACAATTCCATTACAAACAACAAGACGTAATATGTCGAGACGTTATCAACAACATAATATTGGTAGTGGTGGCGGAGTCGATAATACAAATACACGACGTGGTAGTACTAGTGTAGATCGATCATCGTCCTAGCATTTAATTAATAATTATTGGTATCAATATGGCAGACGTAGATCAGTAAATTATTTTGAATATTAAAAATTCATTTTTAGTTTTAGTTTTAAAGTACTTATGTATTTTTATTAATTTTTAATTTTTTTTTTTTATTTTGTTATTAATTTCGATTTATTTTTATGTGTCTTTTTTTTTTTTTTTTAAGTCATATTTTGCTCCAAGTGGAGCTTTATATCATCTAATAAACCTTTCATTACAACCAAGTTGGTAAATTACTCCGCATGGGAGTATATAACAATTTACCAATTGTACTGTAATTAACGAAAGATAGATGTTTTCAAAATACTATTATTTTTATATGAGTGATTAGCCCGTAGTTATGTGTGTGCAGACATTGTTAATCTTTGAATAACGTCCAACACCATATTTTCAAAGATATCCGTTTTTCTTTTTATTCCATCAACGAACAAATGCTCACCAAGTAGAAAAATTTTAGTATTAAAATAAATACCGAAAAATTTCCTATGAAAAATAGCGGAATTGAATCCGCTATATTTCATGATTAATAATATATTATATATTTCGGCGCTATGCAACTGCGCTACTGAGTGTTTTTTTTATATATGTTGGTATTATTTAAACTTTAAAGAATAAAATTGTAAATCAACCGTACAAGAAAATAAGATATAATTAACATTTTGTTTTAGTAAATTAAAAATATAATAATTGATTTATTAAATTAACCATTTTATAAATGCAGACATGAAAGAATGAACCATCCATCGCTAACTATAATATTAATAATACTTAATCTCGCTTAGTGAACAGTTCAGTAAGTTGCGGTTCCTTTCATTATTTCATTACACTATCACATTCACATTCTGAATAATATGTAAAACATTACAATTTAATTAAGTATTAATTAAATTTTCTAAAAATTGAAAAAAAAAAACCAACTATATTAATTATAATGTTTTCTTGTGCATGTTATCAATTTAATTAGAATTCCAAATATTTAAAATTTTATTTAATTTATTAAATATTCAACTATTATGTTGTATTTTAATTAATCATTTTCGTTTTTTGTTAATTTATTTTCTTTGTGTGCTTATTACAAGCAACTATTTGATAAGGCCCCATTTAGCAATAAAAACAAAAATATTAAAATATTTCTTTAAAATTATTTGCCTTAAGAAAAAAATGTTATTAATTTTTTTAAATGATGTACATAAGAAAAATGAAAAAAAAAAATGATTTGTGCTATGAGAAATTATTTGTATTTATTTATATAATGTATTGTAATATATAAAATAAATTTGTAAATAATTAAAATTATAAAAATTAGATTATATATTAAATAAATAAGCTGCCTGATATTATAAATGAATATGTACTAATTATATTATTATTATATAATTCAAAGTATGTTTGAAGTGGTGACAGACAAGAGCTTTTTTATTTATTTATTTATTTTTTTTTGTTACCCGGAACATTTTTTAGAATTAATTCCATTTTCAAAATAATATCGAATAATTATTATATTGAATTATTGAATAATAATATCAGATTTTAGTTCCATAATAAATATTAATTAATAACGCAACAACTTGTTATCAAAGAGAAATTAAAATATTAACAAAATAAACAAATTAATGCTTAATTTATTAATATTAA
Organism: Bibio marci; assembly: GCA_910594885.2. Lineage (NCBI taxonomy): Eukaryota > Metazoa > Arthropoda > Insecta > Diptera > Bibionidae > Bibio > Bibio marci. Next base: position 37,273,437 of record OU343116.1, read on the forward strand.
TTTTAAATAAATTTGTAAATAACTTATTTATAAAAATCAAAACAATACTCAACGATGACTGCATGCACTCACAACACATAACCAATATTATTTTATAATAAAAATAAGCCATAATATACTTGTAAATAATTTTATTTAATAGAATATATAATATTATTAATTATTAAAATATGAAAAAAAAAAATAATAATATAATTTTAGGGCTTTTCTGAAATTAACAGAAAAGCAAATAATAATAATAAATAAATAAAATAAAAGAAAAGAAAAACAATCGCCTTATAATCAATCATTTAAAAATTGAACTTATGCAAATATTTTAGATTTTTCTTTTTTTTTTTCTTTTTTTTTTTTATAAATATATACATAAAAAATTAAATTTAAAATTTATTTATTATTATTAAAAATAAATAAAAATAAGAAACAGAGCTGTATAAAAACTATTTTTATGAGTATATGAGTATTAACAATTACACAAATTTGTAAAAATGAAATAATTAAATATTTCTTTTTTTATTTTAGTATTATGGTACTTATTATAAATTCAATATTTATATTTGGTGTGTGTGTGCCTAGTCATAAAATTAATTAAATAAAAAAAGAAGAATATTAAACATTTATGTTACGGTTGATGTATGTGCATCATTACAACAAATACAATAATAATAATAAAAATACATTATTTTCTGCAGAAGTGCCGTGCTACAGTTGTGTTTAGTCTTTTAGTTAAAAACATTGCGTGTCACAATTTGGCCTATATGATGACCAACAACCCACGCATTGTATATGATTGAATATTTACACACATAAGACTGATCACAGTTGTGTAGCACGACACTTACAAAACAAAAACAAAAAAAACAAGGACAAGTATTTTAAAATATGAACTTAACTGTTGTAATGATTCTTGCACCACATATCATCCGGTATGAAATTCGTTGCCATTATAAATTATAAAAATTAAAATGAAAAATATAATTTTTAATTTTTACTTGAATAATTTTGAATTTTTTTTTATATTTAATTCTATATTTTTTTACATCAATTCACGAATTCCCAAAAAAAAAAAAAGACAAAACATTATAAATACGGATTTAATATAAAAAAATAATAATGTAAATATCCCCATAATATTTATATATTTAAGTATTGTTTTAAAAAAAAACAAAAAAAACATAAAACATAGCAAAAAAAGACAAGAAGCTCGTCGACCAATAATTTATATAGATATAATCGCGATTTGTAATTAAAAACGAATATATATTAATTACACTCTAGTCGTTAAGTGTTGTATTATATATATATATTTTTAATTATGATGATTATAAAAACAAAACAAATGACAAATGATTTATTATAATACTACAATATTATTGTTATTTTAATTTTTAATTATTTTTATTTTTTAATTATGTTTATTATAAAGAAATTAAATACAAAAATTAATACTCTGTGTCGCCGCTGCGCGCCAACTTGTTATATTAATATCATTCCATAAGAATATTAAAATTCCTAAAAACTATATTTTATAAATAATATTAAAAATAAAAAAAAAACTCTTCTGTTCTATTATTTTAATTAATTGTACTGTGTGCACAGCAGACCATACACAGAAAGAAAATACCATTAATTTAATTTTTCTTTTTTATTTACATTTATTTTCATGCTTTTAATTTTTGTGAGCTGGATAGTATATGAATAAAAAAAAAAATAAATAATAATAATAATGTCAAATAATAACTTTATTAAATAAGTTCTTAAAAATAAATGGATTTTAAAAAAAAAAATATATATATATACAAATAATATTAATAATTATTTAATTTTTTATTTTAATATTAAATTATTTTTACATCAATTCAATTCGAAATATTATTTTAATTTCCATATATGGACTTTGATCCCTTCGACTCGATTATATAGCTTTGCAGGATGAGTTCAATGAATGTTCAAAAGAAAGAAAATAATTTCAGAAAGGTATCGTGTACGTGAAGACCATTATATTTATTTATCAACTACAATCGGTGAAAATTGTTGATAAATAAGGTTTATAAAATTTTGGCTATTTTATAGATAAATTCGTTTGATGTTGATCATCGCAGGTAATTTATTATAATAAAATAGATTATTTAATTGTTTCCTTAATATATTTCAGTCCGTTGGTCCTTGTGTTAATAATATAAATAAATGTTCTGAAACTTTTGGGTCGCACACCGTTTTTTGATGAAGAAGAAGAAGAAGATAAAGATGAGCAACATGAAACAGTTCCAAATATGTCTCGATTTTTTTTTATTTGAAATCAATGGTGTAATTAGTGTATCCAGTAACTTGTTGTATATTGTTAATATTGTAATAGAATAAATTATTTTAAACTTCAACTTTTGACATTTGAATAATTCTTGTTTTTTTTGTTTGTTTCAAAATTAATTTTCCCTTTTTCTTTCGATTTCAAGTGTATAAGAAAACGAAAAATATTGTAAATAATTTTATTAAAAAAACTAAATAAATAAATAATAATAAAAATACCATTAATATTAATGTATATTTAATTGTTATTGAATTCAAATTTATATATTGTGCACAACAAGATATTCATCAGAATATGTTGGTGTCGCCGGTGCCATTCGTTATCAGAACATGAATTAAAATATATTTTTATCATCGCAGGTAAACTATTATTAAAAAATTAATAATTTCCATGCTTCCAAACTATAGTAATTAAAATGTATAATAAATAAAAAAGATATAGATTTTACAACATCATCACGTACATCGTGCCATCGATTTCAATAGTATATCAACATAACCTGTAAATTGTACAGCCGCCATTTTTGGATTAAAAATCAAATAATATCTAACCCATTTTATAATACCACGATCTGTAATTGATTTAATAAATCCACAAAATGTAAATAATATTTTTGGTTAAGTTACAGCTCACAGGTAGGTTTTATTTTTATTAAATTATTATTATATATATATATTTAAATAGTTTGTGTAAATTAAATTCATTTAATCTAAATTTTATTACAGATGTTTAGATTCAATTGTATACTCAGGATACAGTATCATATGCATACACTACCACCACTAACATTACATCTAAATTATCAAAAACAATGATTTAATGAATTGATACAAATGAAAAATTTGCTTCATCAACACTGATTTAGTATATTAATTCAATAAGAATTTACAACCACACATCAATTGTGTCATTACGAAACAAACATAAAAGATGTTTTATCTATTTGAATAGATTGAATGCACAGACAGCCAGTTATCACATGTTTATAAAAATGTTGATAATATTTTCTGTGATTACCAATAATTTATGATTAATAGAAATATAAATTTGTATAGATTCTCTATATTAATAATCATCGATATTTATAATGAACGCCAAACAAGTTTTTATTTTATTGTGTCTTTGTGTTGGGAATATGAATTTTATAAACAAAATAAAAAAAAAAAGAAAAAAAAACGAAATATTGTAAGTAATTTAGTTACTCAAATATAAAAATATATAATAATTTATTTTTAACTTATTGATTTTAAAATTAAATTATATTCGATGACAGAATTAGATGCTATCAACATGCTGCCTGGAGTCGAAGAAGAAATTAATGAAATTTTGTTGCAAAAGTAAAATCTATATTATTATATGGAACACGGAAGATATATTATGTTTCATAAATTAATTATTTGACTGCTCACATCCTCAAAAGGTATTTTTATATTATTTTATATTTTACCACTTACACGACAAACACACACGCCATACACACACAGGCACATCTACAGTTTTATTATACACTTATCGAATATTGTTGGTAATACAGTGGGTTGCTTTGCATCCTTTAATATTATTACAATGAATCAATAGTTTTACCGCGCAAGCATGTTGAGTTGATTGTGCAATCTAGTATGGTAATTTTTATTGAATTCTGAATTATGTGTTGTTTTTGGAATATTTTAGTTCAATATTCGTCGTGTTGCGACTATACCCTACTCCAAAATTGAATATCGAGTACTAGGTCATATATATGTTTGCATGCATAACTTCTTTGTAGATTATCAATTTTCTGTCCACTTAATAGTCACGTAATGCGTTCAGATTAACAAGTACATTTCACGCACAATTTTTATATCGATTTGGTTATGCCGGACATTTCTTTAACCAATTTCTTGAAACTTTGTACTAAAGATTTTGACATAGAAACGAGCAATTCTCATTCCTCCAATTTGAATAATTAAAGAACCATTTATACGAATATCTTAAAATTTTAAGAATCAAATAATAAATATAAATAATAAATACCAAAGGATTGTATAAGTTGGTCCACTCCTTCTGAATACTTCCAGACAACCTGAATATTTCGAATAGAATGGTTTTAGCATCATTTATTCGATTATTTTGAAAACTTGAACTTAAGTAAATGATAAATTCTAAAGATTTGTTCGAGAAGATGATACTATTCCCACTCCCTCTAGTTTCTTTTATTACACGATCATCCATAAATGATATGTGACGAAGCCATTTTCGTCTAGATTGATTTTGATGGTTTTGATAAGATTTGCTTCTCCGTGTACTGCCTATATATTTCTAAGTTGTGTCTTTGCTTCCAACTATTTTGTTCGTTTTGACGGCACCAAATATAACTCTCAGAGTATCCTTCGTTCAAAAATCCGAATCAATTGTTTTGCGGGTCTGTGTCATCCACCCTGCCATTGATACATACATTAATATTGGACGTATTAAAATTTTGTACAGCTTATATTTTCGATCTCTTTGTAATGTTATAGATTGGAATGATTTTTCTAACCCCATTAGTAGCAAATTTTAAAAATTTTGTTTAGTTTTCTTTTTTTTTTGAAACACCACAAAAACATCAAAAATAAATTATTTATGGATGAAATGACAAAAATAAGAAAAAGAGAAGATGGTGAAATTTGTGTATTCAAATATATTATATATTGATAATGTAATAAAATACATTTTTTTTTTCAGTTCAACTTTTGACATTTAATAATTTTTGTTTTTTTTTCTTTGTTCCTCAATTAATTTTCTCTTCATTTTTCGAGTTCGCGTTTAAGAAAACAGAAAATATTGTAATTAATTTTATTAAAAATCATAAATAAATAAAAAATAATAATAATAACAATAACCATAAAAAAACGCAATTAAAAATAATACATATATTTAATTATTATTTCATTATAATTTGCAGTGCACAACAAGCTATTTATCAGAATATGTTGGTGCCGGCCGGTGCCATTCGTTATCAGAACATGAATTAAAATATATTTTTATCATCGCAGGTAATCTAATCTATTATTATAAAATTAATGATTTCAATGTTTCCAAAATATAGTAATTAAAATGTATAATAAATAAAAAATATATAGATTTTACAACATCATCACGTACAACGTGCCATCGATTTCAATAGTATATCAACATAACCTGTAAATTGGACTTGAATATGAATATATCTTCCGTTTTATATTACTACTACTTCTCTCAAATGTATTTAATAAATCCACAATATGTAACTAATATTATTGGTTAAATTACAGCTCACATGTAAGTTTTATTATTATTAATTAATTACATTTATAAAGTTTTTGTAAATTAAATTTATTTAAACTAAATTTTATTACAAATTTTTGGTTTCAATTGTATACTCAGGATACAATATTAAATGGATAAAACAACCATCACCACCACCAACATTACATTTCCTAATTGCGGGGAAAACAGTGGTGAAAATGTTTGAGGTTATGAATTCCGTTGGAATAGTAAAAAATATAATGATATTGTAATAGAATTTTTTTCATACTTCAAATTTGGACATTTCAACAAATTTTTGTTTTTGTAATTCTTCATTGACTTTTGTTTTCTTGTTCGTTGGAAATAGAAATGGCTGTAAGTAATTTTAATAAAAAAACATATATTTAAATAATAATAATAATAGTAATAATAAAATAGAAATAGAATTAATATCAATATTTATTTAATTGTTATTAAATTATAGTTTTTAATGCACCAGCGCAAGATATTCATCAGAAAGTGTTGGCGCCGGCCAGTGCGTGTATCATCAGCACATGGAATATATTTTTATGCATCGCAGGTAATCTATTATTATAAAATAAATTATTTAATTGTTTATATAATATATTAATATATTAATATATATAATGTATAATAAATAATAAAGATACAGATTTTCGAACATCATCACGAACAACGTGCCATCAATTTCAATAGTATATCAACATAACCTGTAAATTGGACTTCAATATGAATATATCCCATTTTATATTACTACTACTTATCTCAAATGTATTTAATAAATCCACAATATGTAACTAATATTATTGGTTAAGTTACAGCTCACATGTAAGTTTTATTATTATTAATTAATTACATTTATAAAGTTTTTGTAAATTAAATTTATTTAAACTAAATTTTATTACAAATTTTTGGTTTCAATTGTATACTCAGAATACAATATCAAATGGATAAACCACAACCATCACTACCACCAACATTACATCCAAATTTTCAAATACAATGATTTGAATTGCATGATCGTAATTATTATACATGTTACAACTCCAATAACAAAAACAACAACAATTAATTACGATATGTATAATATTTGTATTATTTGGCAAATCATCAGTTGTTGGGTCACCAAACAAAACACAGAAATTAAATATTTCCTTCATTAACACTGATGTATAATAATTCAATACGAATTCTCAACCACAACTCAATTGTATCTTTATTGACTTACCAAACACAAACATCAATGATGTTTTATATATTTAAAAAGATTGAATGCACAGACGGACGGTTATCGCACATGTTTATAAAAATATTGATATAAGCTTCAGTGATTATAAACAATTTATGGCGAGATCATCATAGAAATACTAAATTTGAATTGAAGAGTGAGTATATTTATACAAATTTATTATGTTTCATACATTATTTGTTTGACTATTTATATTCTCAAAAGGTTTTTATTATATTATATTATTTTATATTTTACCACCTACACCACAGACACATCTACACACATTATACATACATGCACAGTTTTATTATGCAATTGTCCAATCTTGTGAATTGTGAGTTCATCGTGTAATCTGGTTTGGTATCTTTTTTAGAAATTGTCTCGAGGTGATATGCAGATAAGTTTTATTTAGAGAAAATGCCGCTTTATTGTTTCAACTTACATTATTAAGTGAGCGGAAAGAATGTTATTTAATTTATTTTGAATTTACTTAGTTGTGAATAAGGAGGATTAGATTCCAGAAACGGATTCTAATAATTTATGATAAAAACTGGTGCGTGTATGTAAAATTGAATCACTAATATTATTTGATCGATATTCATTTCAATATTCTTAATTGTTTGTTGTGAATCAATTGAAAAATTTTACACTCATTTTATTGATTAACATAATAGCGAAGTCGTAATTGTTCAAGAGATCATCCAGTTGATGTGGTCAATAGATCTGACCTGGATATCAATATTGAAGGAATTTTGTAGCAAAAACGTGTATTATTCTCAATTTTTTATATGCTGATTAATTTCGTTATGTGTGTTGGTGGTCTGTCGACATATGTGAAATTTTTTTACTATTTATAAAATATCGTAACAAAAATCAATTATTTATGAATGGTAAAAACAGTACGAAAATTAAGGACGGTAGAAACAATGGTGACATTAATGAAGATTCAAATAATAATAATAATAAGTGAGAAGGGTATACACTTATTTATTCTATTGGCATCTATTTACTTTGGAAAAGGACAAATAATTTAATAGGAGAAAAAACCATAAAAAATCATGAAACACATATACGAAAAAATTTCATTTGTAGTAGTAGAATAAAATGATGATGTTACGTTATAACGGATTTTTGATATTTTAATAGTTTTTTTGTTTTCCTCATTAATTTTCTTTTGTTTCGGACCTCGCATTTAAGAAAATAGAAAATATTGCAATTAATTTTAGTAATAAACATAAATAAACAAATTATTATAAAAATAAAAATACAATTAATATTAATATATATTTAATTGTTATTGAATTTATAGTGCACAAAATATTAAGAAAGTGATGGTGCCCGGGATTGCAGTGCATGCATTATCAGCTCATGGATTCAAATATGTGTTTATCATCGCAGGTAAAATCTATTGTTATAAAATAAATTATATAATTATTACCATTATATATTCATTAAAATGTATAAAATAATAATAAATAATTTTGCAACATCATCACGTACAGCAGCATCAATATCAATAGTATAAAAAAAAGAAAACTATAACATAACCTGTAATTTAGTTGGACATGCATCATTTTTGGAATATACATCCAATATAAATATTTAAACTATTTTATATTACTACGGTCTATCTCTAATTGATTAAATATACACAAAATATAACTTTATTATTGGTTAAATCACAGAGGCAAGTTTTATTTATAATAATTATATGTAATTACTGTATTAATTCAATTCATTTAAACTAAATTCTTACAGATTTTAAGTTCCAATTGTATATTGTAACACACCACATATACAATATATTGATTGTGGATAGATAACCAACACGTGCTGTCAACAACTACTATGATATTGATGGCATTTTATATTTTTCCACCGAATGTGTCAATGAATTTACAATCACAATCAAATGAATATTCAAATATTGAATTACCAGCACTACAGCATCATCTTCATTTACAATATTTTGGAAAATAATTATATGATGTCAAATAATATGCCGTCATTAATAGCATCAGTGTCATCAACATCGTAAATTATAAACGCAACATATCTAGCAGCTAATAATCAATGTATACATTTTACCAATAGCGCCAATAAATTTAAAATACAACGTAGAGTTCTGCACAATAACAAAACAACAAACCAACACGTGCTGTCAACAACTACTATGATATTGATGACATTTTATATTAATCCACCGAATGTGCCAATGAATTTACAACCACAATCAAATGAATATTCAAATATTGAATTACCAGCACTACAGCATCATCTTCATTTACAATATTTTGGAAAATAAATTATATGATGTCAAATAATATGCCGTCATTAGTAGCATCAGTGACATCAACATCGTAAATTATAAACGCAGCATATCTAGCAGCTAATAATCAATGTATAAATTTTACCATTAGCGCCAATAAATTTAAAATACAACGTAGAGTTCTGCATAATAGTAAAACAACAAACCAACACGTGCTGTCAACAACTACTATGATATTGATGACATTTTATATTAATCCACCGAATGTGTATGAATTTACAACCACAATCAAGTGAATATTCAAATATTGAATTACCAGCACTACAGCATCATCTTCATTTACAATATTTTGGAAAATAATTATATGATGTCAAATAATATGCCGTTAGTAGTAGCATCAGTGACATCAACATCATGAAATATAAATACGCAAAATGTAAATATTAAACCCAATTAGTATTTCTATTGCTGCTTGAAAGTGAAATGCAACGCATCATGTAATGTAAAAGCAAATAAATAGAAATCACTTAATGAAAAACCATCAAAACAACATTAATGACGAGCTATAAATTTATAATTAGAAACATTTTTATAATTAATGTATAACATTTCGCACACTTAAACTATAAAACTACAAACTACAAAAAATGCAAATTTGTACCATATGATATTGTGACTTTGTTAATTTGAAGAATAGTGCTCAACCTCACCATATTTTCATATAAACGAGCAACAACCGACGGCAGTTAAGTTGATTTATTTTCAGTATGAAAAGTATATTAATTAATGTCAGAGGGCAGCCAAATAGCTACAGCAAATTATGTGTTTCGTATAAACATAAAATTAAGCAAAAAAAAAAAAAATTGAGTATTTAAACTATTTTTGGTGTTTATATATAAAATAATTATATAAAAGGTGACTAGACAATGCACAGAATAAGATAACCTTACAGAAGCAACACTCGTATATATTATTTACTTATATGAAATGAAATATTTATTTTAGGCTTATTCTCATGAATGACAACGTTCTAAATACACACATAATAACTATGCCGTTTTGTAAATATAAATATTTAAAATATTTCTCGCCTTACGTGTATTTAAAACTTTGTTATTTATCAGCCTAAAATAAATATTTTAAGACATGTAAGTAAATATATAAATGAAGTGTTGCTCCAGTAAGGTTATATTCTGTGATAATATAAATCGAATGGTATATATTTGCAAAGAACCTTAATTTAATGCATATTTCATTTTCAGATATCGATATTAGATGCGCAACTTTAATATGCAACACGTCTACATATATCCGTAAAAATACTATCATAGATACCTAATGCCAAGCTCAACGTAGTTGATAGATTACTGAGACCAATAAACAAAAGTGAGTAATGTAATTAATTTATCTTTTAATGAATATTTTGGTGTAACAAATAAGTGGTTGAGTTTTTTTTTTTTTATGAAACCTATTTTGTTTACACTATGAAATAACTTTATTTACTTTGCTCGATGACCTTTTGCCATCTTTTTGACAACTCCTTTCTACCTCAAGGAATCGCTCTGACTCTTTCTTTTATCAGCAAAAATAACAACTGAACTGAAATTCTTATCGTTCAATTTCAGAACTACCAGGCATTACCAAAATGCAATCTACAAATTTTCATTTTATTTTATTTGTTGTATTTTCTACAATTTCGAACGTATAATATCGCATTTCGTGCTCCATCGATCTGTAACTGAAGTGCAAACATTTTTTCGTATACCTCATGTGAGTCCAATTTGCCTAGAAATGAATCAAAACCGAGAAAATAGTAACAAAAAATACTTAAAATGACTAATTTCTCAACGACTACACAATTATTTGGTCCATCCTGCAATCCATAGGACCTACTTCCGTGAAGAGGGTGAATTCATCACACTGTCGTCCTGTTTGCTACCTGACGCACAAATTTCATTTGTTATCAGCATTACCTATTTTCGAAGTGCTTAGTTTATCATCTACCTGACAGAGCTTTGAGAAAGATTTGACTTTAAGCCCCCACACCGACAAGGTGACTTTAATGTTGTTATAATATTTTATATAAACTGTAATCTTTAAAAATTTGTTTAATTATAATATTTTATATTATTTGTTTTCGTATAGCAAAACGGTTCAAAACAACAAAACATCATCGAAATTTACAAACTTAAACAAAAACAATTTGCTGCTATGAAAAAATAATATTTGTGTAATTTAAGATTTTAATTTATAAGTTATTTATTTATATTTAAGTTATAGGTTAAGTTTAATAATTTTAAGTAAATTGGATGAATTAAGCTAATAATAATAATTAAGTTCCATTTAATTATTAATTAGTTTAATTCATTAATTTAAAAGACACAATTTAGATTTTAAGAAACTAAAATATCTGAGATAGATAGGTATTCTAAATAACGTTTTTTTAAAGTATAAATTAAAGTATCAATTACGCGCGGGCTTTGTGTTATGTAATCACGTTTATATTTTCCATCGCTGACAGCTTTTTGTGTTGTGGCCTGGGGTCGCGTCGTGTGTTCATGTCTCCATTTAGAATTTAATGACTGTAATACTCACCGATCAGAGTATTATGGTTGCAGGATAATAAATTTAGACATTGCATGCGATGTTCCCATCATGGGACCCCCATGGTTCTAGTTGGCTGGGCTTGTTGGCTACGCCTGGTTGTGCCTACCAATATTACAGATTTAATTTTAATATATTCCAATCTAATTGTGAAGAGTTTTATTCTAATTTGTTCACTTGAATGGAAAACAAGTGAAGAAATTAGAAGATTGTCGACATTATCCACTGTGCCACTTGTGTTGTGCGCAGTCATGGGATCTATTCGTCCCCTTTTTACGTTTTTCCCAAAGTCGTGCTGAACGATATTAGATATAGAAATAACGAAGGCAATATTTTAAATGCTTATAAACATGCTCCGAATACGAATACAATTCCAAATAAAAACACATTTATATTTTCAAATTTTTTTAATTGTCTTTTGACACAGTATAAATTGAATTAAATTAATATGTACAAAATTGCCTTCATTGGCATTCTATTTACATGTTGTATTATTCGGAGTTCTATACTCATTCGTATACGGATCATGTTTAACCCCCATATTAGTAGTGCTTTCTCTGAAAGAATTTTGCGCGAAAACGCAAGTTAAGGTCAAATGTAAAATTTTTTTACAATTTTAAATGAGAGCGTTTCATTTGAATATGTAAGAAACATGTAATCTTATTCAGATAAACCACTCTCATTCATTTAATAATTTTTCGGAGTTATCAATACTTAATATGCAGTAGTTGGGTTTTTTTAAAAATCGTCAGCATAGTTTATATTAAACTAGTTATCACTAACGCATTCTGTGTGTTAAGTGCGCGTTTGATCCATTGATCGTTCGAATACAAAAATAAAGTAAATTAACTGTTTTGTTTGTCCATTATTTTAAAACATCTAAGTAAAATTAGTTTTATATTGTTTTTTTCTCAATGCTATATCCTATCGCTATACAAAGAATTCCTATTGGGGTGTTATCGTCTCCGAGAAGTATTACTAACTAAAATTTTATGCATTCGTAGTTGATTAGGTTATTTTGTCACACGTCATAACTTTGTTAATGCAAAATTACGGAGTTCAATTGGTGAATTGTTACAAACTCACATACGAGAGTAATTTACTAATTTGACTGTAATATTTATTGGATGTGCACAACAAGGAGTGGCACTATTATGAAATGGTGGCTTAGCGTATGTCTTCGCACACGTCTCATATGGTACACTCCTAGGTTGAAAAATATTATAATGTTTTCTTTAAATCAATAAACACACACGCATCGTAACAATAACTCAAAATCAGTCGAATATTGTTTGATACACGGGTTGATTATTTGGTTGTTTATTCAATTACAAATTTTTTGACTCTTCGAACGCTAGTATTTGCTATGTACAACGAGTGGATGTGCGTGGATGTGTTTTTTTTAGAGAACATGTTATTTTATTGTTTCAACTTCAAAATGTTGGTGTAAGGGGAGTAGAAAGTCATCTAATTAAATTTGTATTAACACTTGTTGTGAATAGGGGATGCGTTCCTGAGGCTGATCTTAATAATTTATGATATGAACGAGCCGTAGGGTGTGTGTGTAAAATTGAACGAGTAATATCATTTGAACGAATTTCATTCTGGTAGTCTTAATAGTGGGTAGGGTTTATTGGAAAAAGACGTATTAATTTTATTTATTTGTAATTGATATAATGGTTATAAATCGTTCGGTTTTTAATTGTTTAGTTACTTAATATTGGTGTAATCTCTCAGGCATGTGCAATGATCTGGTCACTCACATCCTGGAAATTGTTTTGCGTGGAAAATTAATAACTTACATAAATTGGTGCGTTGTGGAAGAATATCTATTATCTTTAACCATTTAGGCTTCTATTGTATATTTTGTGTTTTGTTATTTATAAAAATTTTGTAATAGTAACTTACATATATATAAGTTTTAAGTTATAATTAAGATTAAAAATTGTATTGGTTAATAGTTTAAGATTCAATCAAACCAGACGCTTGTGTTTTATTGTAAACATCTATTAATAATATATAATATTTGTTTTTAATGAACCAATGAAAAAAATTGAAAACCAATTTTCAAATATAATAAAACACAAGCACTCTGGATAGTTGAGGAACGAGATTTTAATTTATAAGATTTAATTTAAGTTTAATAATTTTAAGTAAATTGGATGAATTAAGCTAATAATATTAATTAATTTCCATTCAATTATTAATTAGTTTAATTCATTAATTTAAAAGACACAATTTATATTTTAAGAAACTAAAATATCTGAGATAGATAGGTATTCTAAATAACGTTTTTTTAAAGTATAAATTAAAGTATCAATTACGCGCGGGGATTGCATTATGTAATCACTTTTATATTTTCCATCGCTGACAGCTTTTTGTGTTGTGGCCTGGGGTCGCGTCGTGTGTTCATGTCTCCATTTAGAATTTAATGACTGTAATACTCAACGATCAGAGTATTATGGTTGCAGGATAATAAATTTAGACATTGCATGCGATGTTCCCATCATGGGACCCCCATGGTTCTAGTTGGCTGGGCTTGTTGGCTACGCTTGGTTGTGCCTACCAATATTACAGATTTAATTTTAATATATTCCAATCTAATTGTGAAGAGTTTTATACTAATTTGTTCACTTGAATGGAAAACAAGTGAAGAAATTAGAAGATTGTCGACATTATCCACTGTGCCACTTGTGTTGTGCGCAGTCATGGGATCTATTCGTCCCCTTTTTACGTTTTTCCCAAAGTCATGCTGAACGATATTAGATATAGAAATAACGAAGGCAATATTTTAAATGCTTATAAACATGCTCCGAATACGAATACAATTCCAAATAAAAACACATTTATATTTTCAAATTTTTTTAATTGTCTTTTGACACAGTATAAATTGAATTAAATTAATATGTACAAAATTGCCTTCATTGGCATTCTATTTACATGTTGTATTATTCGGAGTTCTATACTCATTCGTATACGGATCATGTTTAACCCCCATATTAGTAGTGATTTCTCTGAAAGAATTTTGCGCGAAAACGCAAGTTAAGGTCAAATGTAAAATTTTTTTACAATTTTAAATGAGAGCGTTTTATTTGAATATGTAAGAAACATGTAATCTTATTCAGATAAACCACTCTCATTCATTTAATAATTTTTCGGAGTTATCAATACTTAATATGCAGTAGTTGGGTTTTTTTAAAAATCGTCAGCATAGTTTATATTAAACTAGTTATCACTAACGCATTCTATGTGTTAAGTGCGCGTTTGATCCATTGATCGTTCGAATACAAAAATAAAGTAAATTAACTGTTTTGTTTGTCCATTATTTTAATAACATCTAAGTAAAATTAGTTTTATATTGTTTTTTTCTCAATGCTATATCCTATCGCTATACAAAGAATTCCTATTGGGGTGTTATCGTCTCCGAGAAGTATTACTAACTAAAATTTTATGCATTCGTAGTTGATTAGGTTATTTTGTCACACGTCATAACTTTGTTAATGCAAAATTACGGAGTTCAATTGGTGAATTGTTACAAACTCACATACGAGAGTAATTTACTAATTTGACTGTAATATTTATTGGATGTGCACAACAAGGAGTGGCACTATTATGAAATGGTGGCTTAGCGTATGTCTTCGCACACGTCTCATATGGTACACTCCTAGGTTGAAAAATATTATAATGTTTTCTTTAAATCAATAAACACACACGCATCGTAACAATAACTCAAAATCAGTCGAATATTGTTTGATACACGGGTTGATTATTTGGTTGTTTATTCAATTACAAATTTTTTGACTCTTCGAACGCTAGTATTTGCTATGTACAACGAGTGGATGTGCGTGGATGTGTTTTTTTTAGAGAACATGTTATTTTATTGTTTCAACTTCAAAATGTTGGTGTAAGGGGAGTAGAAAGTCATCTAATTAAATTTGTATTAACACTTGTTGTGAATAGGGGATGCGTTCCTGAGGCTGATCTTAATAATTTATGATATGAACGAGCCATCGGGTGTGTGTGTAAAATTGAACGAGTAATATCATTTGAACGAATTTCATTCTGGTAGTCTTAATAGTGGGTAGGGTTTATTGGAAAAAGACGTACTAATTTTATTTATTTGTAATTGATATAATGGTTATAAATCGGTCGGTTTTTAATTGTTTAGTTACTTAATATTGGTGTAATCTCTCAGGCATGTGCAATGATCTGGTCACTCACATCCTGGAAATTGTTTTGCGTGGAAAATTAATAACTTACATAAATTGGTGCGTTGTGGAAGAATATCTATTATCTCTAACCATTTAGGCTTCTATTGTATATTTTGTGTCTAATTATTTGTAAATATTTTGTAAGTTACTATATTATATAAGTTTTATATTATAATTAAGATTAAAAATTGTATTGGTTAATAATTTAAGATTCAATCAAACCAGACGCTTGTGTTTTATTGTCAACATCTATTAATAATATTTAATATTTGTTTTTAATAAACTATATCGAAAAAATTTGAAAATCAATTTTCAAATAATAATAAAACACAAGCACTCTGGATATTATTGATATTTTATCAATAATTTTGTTGGTCTCTCTCTCTACTCGAGGCATAATAGCCAATAATTGTGTAGTAAGACAAACCAATAAAATATTGAGATTATAATATATTCGTGATCGCGTATTTATAATTTATTCGTTAATTTGAATTCAATTTAGTTTTAATTTTTAATTTGTATATGAGTTTTTTTTCAAATGACATTGTCAAAATGTTATTTTTTTCTCATACTTTTTTATTTTGTAAATTTAAATTTCGGGATTCACTTTGGCATATTCTTTTAATATGTTACGTACAGGGATTGTCTCCTCCCAACAAAGTGATTACGCGGTCGGGCTCACATGCAAAGGAATATCCGAGGTTCCCGATAAAACCGTTCTAAGCTGTAGTAACGAGTTTCTACAAAAAAAAAAAAAATTTTTTTTATTTTATCGCCTGTGCATATTAATTTTAAAATTTGGAATTCCCAGTATCATAATAATGATTGAACTATAATTTTTAATTTTTATAAATAAGGGTTTGGGCTCACATTCAAAGGAATCTGAGTTTTTCGATAAAACCGTTTTGAGCTGTGAATGATCACATTTTTATTTTGTTAGATTCATGCCCGTGTATGGCTTTTAATACCGTTCAAACACCTTCGCGGAATTTTCAGGCTGAAATTATTGAATTTCAACAGTTGTGTAATTATTGGGAGCTACATTATCTAAATATTTTTTTCCATCGTGAATAGGTTTTCCATGTTATGGCCGGGGTCGTGGCACTTATCAATTAGCGTTAATTGAGGCCTGGCACGCGCACGACCCTTGTTCTGGTTGCCAAACGATTATTCATGTGATTGTAGACATTCATATTCATAGGCAGGCAAATTTGCCCTATATAAATAGGTAAAAAACACAAATTTTAACCTTTGTGAATATTGGTCTACTCTCGCATGTGCAATAATTTTGTACTCATAACCGGCGAATTATATTACATGGAAAATTATATGTTACGTTGTAGTCCCATGTGAGGACCACGTCTGAATGAAGTTCGTACGGAATGCCTATTTTAATATATATTGTATATTTATATTAGTTCAATTTTTATTGTATAAAATTTCCACAAAATCTATTTAATTTCATATTGTTCAATTGTGTGAAAATTATGAAATTAATTATGAAAAACAGTATGGAAAAATTAAAGAGAGATAATGGTGAAATTAGTAGTGACTTATCAAAGATAATTTAGGAGTTTTGAACCGTATAATATATTTATTACCTATGGTGACATCTGCTGGCTAATAGATTATCTCCGAATCGGTTGGCTGGGGAAAAGTGGTGAATATGTACATGGTTTATATATGAGATAATTAGTAGTACTAGAATAATAATAATTCCTTATTGACATTTGTAGTGTTTACAAATGAAAATAAAAAACATTTCCACTAGTATGTGATTATGCTGGCCTAATACTTCATCTCAAAAAATCGTATATTTTGTGTATTTTTTCGAATTTTTTTTCCGTATTTATTTAGTTGCCGTGTTTGTATGAATGGGTAGTAATGCTATGCAGTTCTGTTATTGGGAATATCTGCATCATTTCTTCACCAATTTCGATCAAATTTGGTATGTAGGTTTAGCATAAGATTTTACAGGTATTTATTAACCAGTTATTTGAAAATTGATGATTATGGCGCATCTATTTAATTTTATTGATTGAATATTATTTTATTATATTATAATCTCAATGACATTATTAAAATTTAATATAAAATTAATTTAACTCTTAAAAAATAACACAATTCTATTTAAAACAATTTGTAATGTGTTGTTTATTTTTATATAAATATAGTACAAATATAAACAATTTAATTAATAAAAACTAAAAATTTCATTTAAATAAAATAATATTCGTCTTTTTAATTATTATATCTTGAAAAAAATCAAATTGGAATCTGAAAAAAGAAAATAAAATAAAATTTCTCATTATTTTTCTCATGATTTCTGGTACTCACCTGTGTTTTAGCCGAATTTTGTTTTGCCAATTTGACCCACTTAGAGACGGAATTTTCCAGATTTTCCACCGGATTCTTGTTGGGACGATGACCCCCGATCGTTTAAGCCTATTTCCAGCCATTTTTTTTTTTAGTGGTTTTTGACACGTTTTTTGTTTTGCCAATTTGACCCACTTAGAGGCGGAATTTTCGAAATATCTCAACGGATTCGTGTTCGCACGATGCCCCTTCATCGTTTAAGCCTATTTCCAGCCCTATTTTTTTGGACTTTTTTGACCTTCAAAAGTGTGGGTTATAACCTCATGCCGAAAAAATTTTTTTGCCCGTAGGACCTTCAGATTTTCAGGGATTGTAGAGCTCGGAAAAAAAACAATATTTGTCCACCTCTTTGCCGGATTTCCCTAAGGGGGCGGAGTTATGGGGCTTCGAAAGTACAAAATGGGTCACTTTTGCACCCCTATAACTCCGGAAATGTCCAATATTTTGCCAGGATCTTCTTACCAGCGATAGTCCTCCTCAAGGGCTACAAATTATATTATGGGGGCAACTTTCTATCTATAAGGGTTTTCCAACTAGGGGTGCCTAAAGTTCGGAAAATCGTTTGCAGACCAATCTTCCGATGACTCGAAAGTAGGGAAATATTGAATTTTCCAAAAATCCAATGATGCAGAAATGTAAAGGAAAGTTTAGTCTTTGTTCTAAGATTTTTTTTTGAATTTTCCAGTGGAAAATACGTATTTTCCAGGAACAACGAAAAACATCGATTTTTGCATGTTTTCAATTGGGAATTTTCCTACTTTCCCAATGGAATTTTCCAAAACCCTATTTATCACAGATAGTAGACTATATGCCACGTACTTTAAGCCTCACCACAACTCTCTAAGGCTAATGGTTTTCTCACAATGAGCGCCCAAAGTTAGGCTTACACGAAAATTTCCAAATCTTAAATCGGTCATAAGTCGAGTAATAGATTTTTCACGGAAAAAGTCCAGAAGCTTTGTTGTGCGCATTAAGAACCTCTATAATATGGCTGGAACAAAAATTGGCTACCTAATTAATTTTTTTCGAAAACATCAAAAAGTCCGTTTTCAGAAATTCCGGGAAATTTCTCCCGCCTAAAGTAGAAGACTTACAGATGTCTTATAGCCATAAATGGATATAGATGGTAAATGTACTGAGGGAGTGGTACTGAAAATGTTTCCTAACTATTACAGTTTTCCCGGAATTTTCCGATTAAAATTAAAATTTTCCGGATTTTCTTGAAATTTTCCAGATCTCTTAGTTAGAATATTGGAAGTGTTTTTTACCACTAGAGGACCCGAATCTATTTACGGGTTTTCCCGGAATTTTCAAATAACGGTTTCATATTCATGGTGAAAAATCCAAGTTTTTTTTTTACAAAAAGTTAGGTAGTTTAATTACCTATCATTTAAAACATATCCCATCCTCCTAGCACTTCAAACGGCTGAGATATAGTGTTTTTAAAAAACCCAAAAAAATGGTGAAAATCCATGTTTTTATGTTACCAAAAGTTAGGTAATTTAATTACCTATCATTTGATATCTATACCACCCGCCCACCACTTCAAACGGCTGAGCTATGATTTGTACCGTGTACCAAATACACCTTTATTTTTCTACTAATTCACAAATTTTTCGATTTTCCTGAAATAACCCATTTATCTTAATTACATTAGAAGCATTTTCTTCCACTAGAGGACACCGATATTTTCAGTGGTTTCCCCAGAATTTTGAAATTTTCATATATATTAAGAAAATTAATGATTCTATATGAAATTGCAATCGTAGAATTCCTCGTCGAAGGAAAAGCAATTATAAAAATAATTGTGTGTGTGTGTTTGCATAAGAAAATTCTTAATAATAACATTATTTTTATATTCTACTTTTGAAAATTAATGCTTTTTTGAATGTATATAATATATTAATAAATATTAATATTAATTTAGGATTACAACAAATAGTAAATTTGTTATATTAATTATATTAATTAGCATTAATTTTCATTTGAAAGAAATTATATCATTGAATTTTACTTCACCATGCCATTTTCCAGATAAGTAATTCTTATTAAAAATTAACACACAAAACAACAAATACAAGTCATTTATTTTTATTTCCATCAGAAATATTGTTCGCATTTTTATTTTTTCTCCTTTTTCTCCGTCAAACTGTCAAGTCCATCGTAGTTGATCGTAAATCGTAATTTATTTTGACGCTAAAATTGTCACTCTGACATTGTCGACGGGTCTTTTCTCCTCCCTCCCTGGCTCTCAGTGCATGTCCTCTGCGCTAGTTCGCTAAAGAGTATTTTTTGTTGTTATGTTTAATATTTATTTGATGCTTTCGGTCGGAATTGATGCATCATAATAATCGTGAAATTAAATTTATTTGGTAATTTAATATTTATATACATATTTGTTATTATTTATTATTATTTAAATAGAAAAACATGTTAATTTAGTTTATTGTATATCGTTATTCTACCACTGATCTAGTTCTGGTTTTATTTTTGTTTTTCATCTCTTAGGCGCCTTGTCTTGGTTGCTTGACTTTTGCATGAAAATAAAATGACAACGATAAAAAGCAATAATAATGAAGGTGATAGTGACGGTGATGATGATATGTCTGGACCAGATTCACAACATTCAGGTTCTAGCCATGGACCAGATCAGGATTCAAGTGCAGAAGAAGCTGATGAACCTGATTCGGATGATTCATCTGAAATGGATGGTACGGAATGTGAACGAAGACGTACCGATTGTATGGATAATTTAACAAACTTAGAAAGACAATTTCATTTATTGCGTGAACATTTATATAGAGAACGTATGCATCAGGTTGAAAATCAATTAAATGATGTAAGAATAGGACGTTCGCAAGAATATCTAATACCATTACAACAATTTAGTGAAAATATGCAAACACGTACAGAAGTTGCAAGCAAATTAAAAAATTATAGACAAGAAAATATAATGCATAAATATTTATCAGAAGTACAAGCAGCTGATCAACATTTTGAGGTATGCATATTATTCCAAAAAAAATTAAGAAAAATGTGAAAATAAATAGTTTTATTATTTATTTATAAATGAAAAGAAAACAAAATTTCTTTTGTATTTTAGAGTGAAAAATCATTGACATTCGATTCATTAAAAGAAGAATTATTAGAAAAAATGAGGCGACTAGAAGAAGATAAAAATAATGTTGATTTTTCATGGAATGATTGGGGTACAAGTACAAGAACCAGTAAAGTACGTGGACCAGGTCGTAAAAAAGCTGTGACTGTATCTGGTCCCTATATTGTATATATGTTAAGCGAAGAAGATATAATGGAAGATTGGAAAGCTATTAAAAAATCATTAAAACGTACTGGAACAGCTTCATGATATTTGTAAATTTTAAAACTATAAATTTGTGCTCTAAATAGTTCTAATTATAATTAAAGACATGTATTTTTCTAAATGATTTTTTTTTTATATATATATATATATAATTTTAAATGATTGCCATTTAAAAAAATAAAAAAAGAAAAGAAACTTGTTAATCTTAAAATTTGTACTCATTATTTCATGTTGTATTACATTATTGTATATTTAGTTTTTCGTTTATTTTTTTTAATAATAGTTGTAATTTAATTTTTAATGCAATTGTATATATATAAATATGGATTTTTTTTTATTAAAAAATTGTTTTGTGAATAAAAATCCAATTATGTAGATTGAATTTTAAACAAAAAAATAAAAATAAATATAAAAAGGTCAACGAAATTTGTTTGTTCGCATTGTATACAAAAAAGAATTTTCATGGCGAAACATTAATTTTAAGAAATTACTGTTGAACATGATGATTGCATTGGTAAAATTTACTTTACATGGGCAATAGTACCAATACTATAAACGCAACCGAATAAAATAGGATAAAATTCATCAGGTTGTAATTAAAATAGTTTATTTTTGAATTTTATCTTCACGAAATTCTCAAACAACTACATATTTAAAACCAAAAGAAAACAAAACAAGTATTTAAAAATTATAAAACATTTTCTATATGTATTTTTCTAGGTTTTTTTCTTATTACACAAATCAAAATCCTTTGGTCATTAAATAGTCCTGAAGAAGTGTAACATAATCACCTTTAAACCAAATTTGTCCACTCATTTCATTAATACGTGTGGCGATTTTTTTACCAATTTTTTGCTCAATCATTTCTTTTAATTCAGCTTCCAATAACCATATATCACCTTGAATTTTTCGTAACTTTGTAACGTGTCTTGTACCACGATACGTTTTACTTAAATAAACTGGTATCATATGTGATTTGGTGCGTGTTATAAAGTATGATATTTTATCCATAGATTTAATTGTTTGTGGACGCCATCCAGAGGGATATTCATCTTTTACAATTGGTGTTGGTATTACTGTTTTAGGTAAAATACGTTCAACATATTTCCATTCTGGTGGATTCTTTAAAATTTCAATATTAGGATATTCTTCAATAGGTTCAACTGGGTGCGAACTACGAAAGTTAGAATGTCGTAATTGTTGAAAATAACCTGTTGTTGAAGTAGCAATATATGGCTGTATTAAAAAAGAATGAATTTTTATTTTTATAACAAAAATATAGAATTAATGATTTCTCATCCCAAAGCAGTGAAGAGAAACAAAGTTTACAAAAAGAATATAAACTTAGTATAGGAAAATATAATCACACATATTCATTTTAATACAAATTTTATATTATTAAGAAATAGTATAAATATGTTTTTTAATATTTACCAAATTTGTAGATTTCATACAATGTATTTTTTTAATATTATTTCTAAACACATTTTCACATATAATTGAAGAAAACAATTTAAATGTATTACATTTTTGGGATAAACTCGCCATTTTATCAAAGAAAATAAGTTGATTTGTCTCCTTTTGATTTTAATATTATTTATTGTCAAATTCTTTTATTGGCATATGGCAAATTGACAGTATGGTCTATCAAAAACGAAACTCAAAAGTCAACAAAATTTGACAATTTATATGTATACAATTTAATACAAACATTTACAGGTGTGCCTATAGTATAGAATATTGAATATATTTCTCTCAACGATATAGGATTTATTTTCATTTATTTTATATAAATTATATAAATACTCTCTCGCTCATTACCGGCTACCAAACGTTGCACTGCTTATATTTATTTATATATACACAATTTACAATTTACACAATACACATTACTTTGTGTCTGCGTGTGCGTTTTGCAAATGATGGATATATGCCATATGAAAGAAAAGCTTTTCGTTACAAAAATTACAGTGACGTTGAACATATAAAGGCGTATAAATAAATTATTTGTTATTTTCTTCATACTTTATAGCAATAAATAAAGTTAAATAAATTAACGCTGATAATAATTTTAATAAAAATAAATAAATTTTAAAAATTAAAATCATTTCAGTGGAATTTTGACAATCATAAGTTAGCAGCTTCGAATAAGAGTGTTCTTTTTTGTGGTGACATACTTATTTAAATTTATATAGAAACAAATTATAATAAAATTTGAAGGACAATTAAAGGTGTTCCACAAGCACATAACATCCTTTACGCAAAAAATCATATTACTGCAATGCTCATTTTAAATGCACTGAACTAAATTAAATGGAAAATTGCGCGAATGTAAAAAACCTATACCAAAATGACGAACTGCAGGAGAAAATGCTTAAATATTATCATTTCATGTCATCGTTGATGATGATGCTGTTGATCTCCGTTCAAAAACACACACGCACACATATATATTCAACTCAAACTCAAAAAACCATATTATTAAGCAAAATTTGCTATACAAATGCAATGACACAACTACACATGTAAATTACTCTACCAAAAATTTTGCTTCGTTTGTCATTGTTTTTTTATTTTTACTATTGTAGAATTAGATTCACTGTAAAGTTTATAAAGAGAGGAGGTTTTTTTTTATTTTATATTTCATTTCATTTCTTTTTATTATTGTTTTACAATTTAAAAATATATAATTTCACATCATACATCGTATCTAAATTTAAATAACATTTTTGCATAATAAAATAAAAAGTGCTAATTATTTTCTAATAATAATAAAAAAAAATAGAAAAACTTGCGCTGTGAAAAAGTTAAAATTCTGACATTTGTTTTAATTGCATGCATTTGCATTTGTATGCGAGAGAGGGTTTGTTATTACGATTGCGGACTTATACCTTGTACTTATGTATTGTATTGTTCTTTTTTGATTTTTATATGGTAATTGAGAGAAACAAAACTTGTTTTATTTTAATACCTCGTGTTTCTTTATACAAACACATTCAAATATAATAGTTAATAGTATAGGAAATTTCTAAAATCATATAAAAAAACAATTAAAAATAAAATATAAGTCGGAGCGATACCACACACAACACAATACAAACACTTGCGTCCATGTTTGATTTTATTTATTATTTTTGATTTTGATATTTGCTGCTTGCGGACTTTTACATTTCGACGGGCACTTTAATCTACATTTCATTTGCAAAAATTCTGAATATATATTTAACTTTATATGCATTAATGTATAATTGTGAAATTAACATATTTTTAACTTGTGCAAAAGATGTGATGAACAAATCAACGAAAATATAATGTAAGTAAATTTAAAATTTTTCTTTTGTTTTATTTTCCGATTTATATACACAAAATGGTTACCAAAATGTTTGGTGAACGCCATAATAGTGTTAGTGTAAAATTTCGTGCAAATTTTATAAAATTTGTAATTGTATTGTATATGAAGTTTATTATTTTTTTTTTATCTGTGGTTTTCGTTTTCTTCTTCATTCTTTTCTTAAGTCGTCTCGTTGCTCAACAAAATTTATTTTGTTTCTCGTATTTGTATAATGTAAAAAAAAAAATGAATAGAAAACGGGTGAAAATTTTTATTTATTGCATGGTGGTTTTTCTTTAAACGTTTTAAATTCATATATAGATGTATTTTTCTTTCTATTTTTTTTTATTTTAATATTAAAATAGAAATAATTCTCACGTGGCCACACATAATTATTTATTTTTCTTGTTTTTTTAAATATATAATTCATGTTTTGTAAACTTAAAAGTTTTAGTGGCAGTATAAAATTTTTCCTGGTTTTTTTTTTCTTTGCTTCGTCGAAAAAATTTAGATATTTGTTTATTTACAATATTACGTATAAATTTATAATGTTGTATTTAATCGTTTAGTTAGAAGTCTTAAATACGCGATCATTTAATAACAAGCGGGAAATTTTTTCATTAGGTTATCTTTTTTTCTTTTTTTTTTTAAATAACATTTTATAAAAATTAAAATACATATTTAAAAAAATATTAGGTAGGTTTTAAGTTAATTTATAGATTTGTTTTCTTGTTTTATAGTTTTAAACAAATTTAAAAAAAAAATATGTTTTTTTAATATTATTAAATCAATTGTTAAAAATACTTAAAATATTAATTTTTTTTTTTCTATTTTGTTTTTTTTTTTTTTTGTTTATAATATTATAATAACAAAGAAAACAAAAAACATAATTATATATTTAATTTTTAATATATGTATGTACAAATAAATACATACAAAAAAAAAAAAAACAAAAAAATAAAATGCAGATTTGCAGATTTTCTATGAAAAATGTGGGGAGAAAAAAATCGCTGTACTGTACATTTTATTTTAATGATAATGATAGACATATACATGTATTAACAAAGAATGCATTTTAACTTTCTCTCTATTTACTTTAATATAAATGTATGGATATTCGTATATAAAAGGATTAAATTGTATTGAAAAAGAGTATTTATCATTAATAAGGGACATATATATTACATTTATTGTATATAGGGACAGCATTCGCAAAATATTATAGTTACATTGTATAAACACTCAAATAAATAATAAAATGTAATATGGATATTAATAAAAATTAAATAATTAACATTTAATTGCGTGTATAAAACTTGAATAAGAATAATGTGAAATTATTAATACAGATCATGTTTGTGGCTGTCTACTGTATATTTTACGTACACAAAAATGTTATAT
Organism: Bibio marci; assembly: GCA_910594885.2. Taxonomy (NCBI): domain Eukaryota; kingdom Metazoa; phylum Arthropoda; class Insecta; order Diptera; family Bibionidae; genus Bibio; species Bibio marci. Next base: position 37,299,754 of record OU343116.1, read on the forward strand.
TTGCCATTTCATTCATTTCGCTAGTTTCATGTTTGTATACGTGCAACATAACAACTGATGAGTACAAAGAAGAAAAAAACATATGTTTAGAGTTTCAAGGATATAACCACCCACCACGGACCACGACCCGCTCAACAAGTTATGTATTTTATTTTGTCCTTTATATTATTTTCTTCATACATTTTATGTTGGCCCTTTTGCATATTTATCTCAATATATATTTAGATAAATATGTACACACACACACATGGCTAAAAATTCTCTACTATTATACGGATATTATTTTCTTTTTAACCAAATTATAATATATTTTCTCACATTGGCCCAATACAAAACTTTGTATGTAGTACTATAATACAAAGCGCGATATTTGGAAAAGTGAGAAAAGGTATTATTTATTGAATAAAATAGATTTATAACTAAAAAATTATACATTATTTTTATTTATGGATGGATTGTGTCACTTTATTTTGTACATTATTAAGTCTCCTCATTCAATTGTGCCTAACAATCCTGAATAAATAAAATAATAGACTAAATAAGGATAAATTTGAAAACTAATGATTTTTTTTAAACACAAAATATTTCAATAAATTGGTATATCAATTGGTTATGAATGTAATGGAAAATATAATATATGTATGTTATATCAAATGCGACTGCATTCTCATGCTCTAGCTAATTGATGATAAATTATTTTCGTCACTTTATGCTTTTACCTTTTAACTAATAGCTAATATTAATACAGACGTCTTAACCACAATATATCAATAAATGTGTAATATCATGTTTATAAATACTATATACAACAGATTCCATTTATAAATCCGGTAATTTGACCATTTCATTTGACAATTGGTCTAACTGATATTTTCTATAGAAACTTCATAATAATTCATTTCAAAAACACATATAAATTGTGATCAAAATTGAATCTGTATATGGTGACGATATCATTATATATTTTCAATATTGATATATATTAGTAGAGTATTTCTGACAATGAATAAATTAACAAAATCTTTTTTTTTTAACTTATGTAAATAAGTTAAAGAATTCGGTGACGTTATTAATATTGACAATGGATCAATTTCTAAATACAATAATTTTTATTTGACTTTTTTTTCGTACGTCGTGTATATTATAGAAATTAAATTTATTTATTAATTGTTGTTGTTGGTACATTATATGTGTGTCTATCAAAATGTATAAAATGTATTTTAAGCTCTATTGTCAAACCAAGTTATAATTTATTTAATTTTACATCATTATACTTAAATCATCATTATTCGAAATGCTAATTGTATTGTAAATGACGCGGAATAATTCTAGTTTTGTTTTTGTATTCTATATCGTGCAACTCTATACCATTGCCAAATTTAATGCTTCATGTACACTTATCTTATGTTGGTTTCAATATATAGTGCTTCCTTTAAGTTAAACAAACACTTTTACTATATAAATGTTATCATAATAATGTACACACATTTATTTATTATTATTCACACTAAATTAATATAATATAAATTTATTATTTGTATAAATTTATATGTAAAATTGAAATCTTAAAAAATTAATTATTAAAAAAATTGAATAGCTATATTATTTTATTAACTATAATTTTATGCGATTAATACATTTATTTGACATTTATATTGTTTATTTAAATATTATATGAAAGCGCAATTCTATGCGAAAATATATTTATTCACTTTAATATATTTTTAAGATAAAAAAAGAGCATATATTAATTATACATAGAATTTATTCGAAAAAGAATTTCTTTAATATTTATATAATATCTGATCGTATACAATTTATTTATTAAATAACATTTTCTATATTTATACTCGTATTCATTTTTAATTTATTAATAATAAAATAATTACTTACCTATGCAGTATTGGATAGAATTTGAAGGAACATTCTCTATATTTACTGTTAATGATTATTTTATACCTTTATTTACAATATAATGTATATTATGCAAATGTGGATACGCTATAGTTTTTAAAAATTAAAATATTTTTCTTATGATTCGGTTGATTCTGTTTAATTTTATGTATACCTGAAATATTCCAAAGGATTATAACTCCTTGAAATTATTTCAAAATAAGTAAATACTATACAGATATATAGAAATGTGTTCATATAATGTAAGTTTTTAAATATTAATCATGAATACATATAACTATACCGCAACATGACATTAATGTGTGTAAACTATTCTTATGAGTTATCATAAATAAAATTATCCTGGTTTATCATGCACCATCTGTATGCATGATTTTCCTTATTCAGTTTATCTTAAGTAACGTATCATATTTTTATTTACAAAATAAATAAATAAAAATTATAATATAAATTTAAAGAATGATAAAGATAAGCAATATCAATATAATAATGATAAAGAAATTATTTCTCGAAAAATTTGTTATATATATAAGATTCATAATAAAATATGAACAGATTATTATATAATAAACGATTTATATTAACACATTAACACATAACAAAAACACGTTATTAAACTACGCGAAGGATATTTAATTTAACACATAACAAATAAAATGATTCTTAATACGGTAAATACATAAGATTGAATAATAGAAACAGCTAGTTTTAAAAATAGTAAAGCAATTTGTGTTAAAATTAAAATTCACATTAATATTAAAGGTAGGGAAGCGCCGTTATTTTCTAGTAGGGTAAGTAAAAGATGTCCTGCAATTATATTAGCTGTTAATCGAATAGCAAATGTTCCAGGACGAATAATATTAATATTATTTTTCAACAAATATAAATAATATTTAAGTACAATTGGTAAATTGTTAATTTAGGAAATATCCTTCGCGTATTTTAATAACGTGTTTTTGTTTATGTGTTAATTATTAATTGAAGTTTTGTATAATATTTGAAAATAAAATAACATCACTTAAATTAAAATTTATATCGAAATTAATTAATCAATGAAAATATTAAATTCATTTCTTAAATATGAATATGTATACATTATTTACTATCTTTCAACTTTTCATTTAAAACTTTCTGTTTATGGTTTTTTTTTGCTTAATAATAATTATTAATTTAATTTTTTCTTTGTTGTGTATATTTGTATTATGCATTCGTATATAAAAATATAGATAAATGAACATAAATGATTAAAATATAATTGATAAAATTATATTTTAATAATTTTCTAATATGATTAACGGCCTTAAACTATTCTGTCAATTCGTCAATTATATTTAAAGAATACATTTTTTTTTGTAATGGTTATAAAGGGTGCGCCAACTGCAAATTAATTTTTTACACTCTTCAGTCAATATAGCATACCTGGCGGTATAAACAGAAATTGTTCATACATTATCTCAGGAGCCGCACATGAAATAAAAACATATATAGCCAACAGTGACTTGGTAAAGGTTGAACCCTCTATAGTGCATTACTGATATATAGACTATATTTCTATAATATGAATATTTTGAAAATTTTAATTTTGTATGCATCTAGAAAATGGGATTATATAAACAGTTCTCCGTGAAATTCTTGGATTTGGCAGTGCACAGTGAAGTTTTCCTATTCGGCAGAACAATGATACCTATGGTTACTTGAAATTCCAGAACTGCCCAAATATCCATAAAGACTATATACAAAACATTCTATATCAGATATAAAGTAGAGGGTTTAACCTTTCAGTCACTTTTGGTTTCATGTTTTTATTCGGTCTAATTCCTAAGATGAAATGTATGAAATAGTTATATATACCCAGGTATTTATATATGGTTTTGACTGATGTAGTGTAAAACTCGTATTAACAGATTGTGTTAATTAAATTATCTAAAATATCATAAATATGTGTAATACACCTACATATAAAATTAATGCATTATCTTATATCCTTTGGTACTCTATATTGTGATGTTGTACTACAATTAAATTATTTTCTTATATTATATTGAACATGTTTATTATTTTTTTTTTTTATTTCATATATTTATAGATGAACACAAAAATTATATTGATTATAAATTAGATAGCATACAATATTTTCTTGTCAAATCTGTATATTTTATTTAGTTATGTTTACTTATGCCTGAATCGTATATTTTAGTTAAATATTTGGGTTTTTATATAATCTAAAATATATGTGTTTATTTTTTAATCAATCTTAAGGTGATCTGTGAGAATTTATATTGTAAATGTTTGTATTTAAAACATGCATTCTATATCCAATAGAAAATTCGTCAGTTTATTATTAAAAAATGCAAAACTTAAAGCAATACAGAATTTAGGTCAATACCATTTTTTTCTTAATCTTTCATTAACCAAAATTAGCTATAGTTTTTTATATAATATTATAAATATTTATGCATACGTTTTTGATCTATGTAAACGAATTTCACTATTATATTTCTGATTTCGAATATTTATAAATTTATACTTGCCCGATCTTAGCGACTAAATACTATTTTCAAACGAATGAAAATTTATGATCGATATGAACTTTTCGTATATACCACTATTTTATGAAAATATAAAATATATCCATATTTTATAGCATATTTTATCGTCTCTTGAATGCTAAACACCAGCAACATAAACATTAACATTTGTAAGGCAATAAATATAAACAATCAATAAAAATATTAAACTCATTGTCAGTTGTGATTTTTACATATATATATATATATATATAGAATAAGGAAACTAACAATCAAGACATATAGTAATTATTATTAAGGCCGCACGTCACACGACTATGGTATCGCATTTTCCATATATTTTTTTTATTAATTATGATCACTTGTATAAATTCACAAATATTTGTTCATTGATTGATTTTCTATTTTGTTACATCATAAACTGTGCCTACTAATAACATATTTATTGTTCATATAATCTCACTTCATACCCATCAGCTTTATATGAAATACTAGTTTGCGAAAATAATCATATCCTATACAGATTCAAACATTTACTTTACATCAATAGTATGTATGTCCGCCGGTACTCGAATAATAATATATATATATAAAATAAATTATAATATAATGTATAATTAAAAAAAATATTAATTCGTTCTTCACATTCTTAAAACTATAGTAAAATTTTAAATTAAATTAATTTTTCCAATTAATAGTGGGTGTAAAAAGGATATAAAGGCATCGTCGTAATTATTATGTATTTCCACTTATATATTTTAAAATATATTTACTATATTTACAAAATATTTATATTTATTAAATTGCATTAATTCAACCGCCCTCGTTCGTTCCCTTATTAAGACAATTAAGGACATCAAATTATATAAATTGAATAAATAAATAAATATTGCATATAGTCTATGTGTGTTAATATATATATATATCTATCTTCTTGTTGCCAAATAAATTTACAAATAGCTAATTTAGTTTGCTTGATTATAATTTACTTCAAATATGGATTTACTGCGGTATATAATGCGGTTAGGATAACGTAAATAATATTGTAGAAGCACTATAAAATAAATAATTATAGCTGCAATATATTTTACATAATGTATAATATAAATATTAAAATTATTTATATATTGTTTTATGTATATACGAATACACCTACATATTTTTAATTTCCAATTCTTTATTTTTGAGTATAAAAATTTTATAATTTTAATGTATTTTTATAATATTTCTATAAATATTAGACTCACCATACCAATAATAAGTTCAATAAAAAAACTTATACGTGTATGTGATGAATAAACTTTTTTTAAAAATTATTTTTTATATATAGACAATGTAAATGAACAAAAAATAACATATTTCGAATATAAAATATATTAACGCGTTGACTAAATTTTATTAACACATAATGTGTTCATATATGAATAATGAAACGATAAATTTTATTCAAAAACTATTTTCACTATAACTTAACAAAGTGAAAAATGCAGGAAGCTAATCGATTTTAGTTTTTAAATAAAATACAAAAAATAAATAAAACTTATGAAAGAAAACTTTTTTCTATATATTGTATTACTATTTTATATACTTTTTTTAATAAATAAAATATTTTTAATAGTATATTATTTAATTAGTTATAGTAAAATGTATAATACATTAAATATTATATATTATGAATTGATTTACTTTTGTGTATATAAATCTGTATCATTTTCTATATTTATTTAATTGTTATTTATTTATTGTATTAATATATTTTAAACAATTAATCGTAATTTTACGTATACTACAAACAATGATTCATTTATTTATAAAATACATTTGTGTGTTGTGTGTTTAAATTTATATTTCAATGTAATTTGGATTATATTATACAATTTATTTAGAATATGAATAAATAAATAAAAAATCAATTGCCACACACACACACACACGTTGAATGAAATGATTTTTAATGTAATGTTAATGTGGTAATGCTAATGTTTAATGTTAATGTGTTGTATGGGATAATTTTATATAAGAAAATTTTTTATAAATTTTAATACAAAAGGATATTTTAATACCAATATATGAATATATATATTACTTATTTAATTGCCACTTAATATATTACAAATATATATATTTGTGATTACTGCACAAAGTTATACTTACATTTGTTAATTAAATAAAGACATATATATATGTATATAGTAATCGTTTTTTGAACAGATATTTAATCGAAAGAAATTTTTATTTTATAGTCTATAGTTTTTATTTTGGTTTTATTAAATTTAACTATCTCTATACGAATCGTTCATCGTTTTATATTAAATTGATTTAAAAGTTATATTATATAGAAAGATATAAGATATGATGATTATAATATATAATCGAAAGAATATATATATATATATATAATGACAATTACGACAATTTATATAGTGAAATGAATCAATATGAGTATAGTTTCGGTTAGTTACCACATCTATCTATATATGAAAAAAAAAAATAAATAGGTTATTAGGTCATTAGAATGATTTTTTTTTTTAAATGTATTACAAATACACAAATTTTAATGTTTCGTAAAATTTTATATATATATATATATTATATATTGCCTTTAAGTCTACATACACTGCAGTGATGTGATGTATATGTGTATTATGTATTTATGCGTATATGTATTGTTTGTTTTATGCGAAGGACATTCATTATTTAAATATAATATAAATTATAATACATCCACTTCTATATAAAACGGTATATGTGGGTTCATTAAAAAAAAAAAAAAAGCCTATTGATACTTATTAAATACAATTTAATTTACTAAAAAAATTATATAGTTTGGTTTAAAAAATTACATTAATTTATTTTACTCCACTTTATTTTACTCTAATTTATTTTTTTTACTTTGTTTATTTTACTTGAATTTATATCTTAGTTCAACTTTACCTTCCCTTTTATATCGTTATATCACTATACTAACTTTATTGTATTTATTTAGTAACTATCTAATGTTATTGCCACAGTAGTGGTAACACATAAGAAAACGTATAATTGCATTATATAAATTTATAATTTCTTAAACAATATATAATATAATAGTTTTTAGTTTATTAACCTAAATTTCGTGTGTATATTAATTCAAAATAATATTCTATTGTATAAATAGTATTTATTTAAATTTTCCCATTGATTTGCATTTGCATACTACGGCCATAAAAAATTAAAAACAAAGTATAATTTTCGTTTAATTTTAAAAATAAAAATATGTTTAATATTTATAAAAGGGATTTTCTAAAAATAAAAATTACATATATATACAAATATATTTACAATATACAATATATTATATTTATTTAGGATCTTTGTGTATACGTAAATATTATATTCATGTATCCTTTATATTCAATTCAATCTTTCCTCTTTTCACATACCATATATTTTATTCAAAACATATATATTTATACATTTTAAATATGTGGCAAATAAGAGAAATGACAAAACAATAAAACAAGTAGCACATAGTAGTGTTCCATGAGTGTACTGCACTAAAATTAATTTAATATAATATAGCAAACGTGTACGTGTAAAATGTGATTGTAAGTTATTATTAATAAATGCGTATATCATTGTTCCATGATTGCTTCAAATAAATCCGGATAGCTCTATAGCGACGATTATGATCGTTATTTATTTTTTTTTTCATCTTCCATTCTGCTTTTAAATTTACATATTTATATATATATATCATTGTATATTCCATGTGCATATATATATATAGATTTTCAAATTATCTTATATTTTATTTTATATAACTTTTCAAGAATTGTTTTCCAATTTTTCTAAATTCTAAAGTACTTCTTTTTTTTTGTATAATACTTGTTACTATGGCATTACATCATTATTATTTTTTTTTTTTTGTTTGAATGTTTTTATCTTTTACGTATTATTTCAATTTTATTTTATAAAAAAAAAATCGTTATATAAACTTATTTGACGCGGGCGTATCCTTCTTATCGACACAAATTAGTTTTTACTACTGCTTGTACTTTATGCCTTTCTACACTTATTTTAAATTTTAAAATATAAATATAAAAAATGATGAAAACTCTAATTTTATTATAATATAATATATTTTTGTATGTATGACAAATAGTGTCTCTTATATATAAGTGTAAGGTATTCCTTGTAATGTCCACCGCACCACTGCTTCTCAAATATAAATATGTATATATGTGCAGAAAATGTTATTCTCCGAATCTGGTAGTGTTCATCACCATTTTTTTCAAAAACAAATGGATTTTATTTTATTCCATACAAATGAACAAATTGTAATTGTCAACTGATAAATTTCAGTTTTTAAACCTAACCACTGCTGCTCTATATTTCATTGTTCCTTCTGAATAAAATTCCACATTTAATTATCACATAACAATAACAGAAAATATATTTCAATTAATTATCGACACAATATATTTTACAATAAAAATTAAAGTTATATGCGAGCGGCATTGGTAAACATTATATAATTTATATCACAAATATTGTTAGACATTTATTTTATAGTTTTTTATTTTTAATTTAAAACTAACCAAAACTGCAAAACTCTTCGTAGTTATAGTCTTGTTGATAAAAAAAATTTGACTACGAAAAATTTCACTTTTCATTGCCTTTTTTTTTTTTTTTTTTATAATTGGTTACTAATGTTTGTTCCTTTCTGTCTTCACAACCATATATGTTATATATAGTATCTGAAATATACAGCAGTAATTTCTCTGTGTAGTCAGTTTGTAGTCGATTTACAATAACTTGATGAACATTTTATTTATTCATACGAATTTATTAGCTAAAGGTTTCAACTAGGATAGCTGTAACAATAATGACAACACAATATATAAAATGTAAGGTCTCAATGAATATAATAATTTAAGAAAATATAAATGTATAGAGATCTATTTTGTTTTTTTTTTTCCCTAGTATAATTAATTCCGTATGTTTTCGTAACATTTTTTTTATGATTCACACTGAAGTAGTAGAAGTAGAGTTTTTTATTTTATTACTCCATCAGATATTCTTGATTTATGTTTATATATTAGAATTACATATATAGAATTTTTTTTTTTTTGCTCTCTTCCAATACACAGATTTAGTGAAATTTATTTCTTTTTTTACACAATACAAATTTTATAATAATACAAATAATAAGTATTATAAACATTATATCCTTTAAAATATATGAAATTTATTGAATAGTTTATTTATTATGTATATATCAATAATAAATAAAAAAAAACAATATTGGTTCGAACATAAAATGTTATGTTGGTTATATAACAAATTCATAACCCATACACAAAACAACGATAAAGATTTTATTTTATTTTCATTTAGTTTTGCCATTCCGCACAAAGTTTCTATTATAAATTATTATTTAAAGATAAACTTAACCGCATAAATAAACTAGGGGGAAGACAAATAATTTTTATCAATGTATCTAATTTCTATATTCATAACACATTCCGAACCCAAAATAAAAAGAATAATTATTTTATTACTTGTTGACTAAAATCATAAAAATATATAGAAAAATATTTCGAATACGATATATATAGAAAATATTAAAACATCTAATTAGTATATTATATTATATACTAATTTAAGATATAAATGATATGTAGTTAATTTAAGCGACAATTCAATGAAATGTATATTATAATAATATATCATTGGCTCACAGCTACTATAGTAAATATAAAGTTGATAGAAAATTGTTATCATTCTAAACTTTATTTATTTAATAATTAACATTCAAAATGACTTTTGCATTTCATAACTATTAATTTAAATGTTTGTTTTTCTCTTTATCCATTCCGGTTATTTTTCGGACATAGGGTGTATAGTATCTTTAATTGTTCTATAGTAAATATGTATAAGTAATAGTTATTTTATTATTTTAAAATAGATAATGTTGTTGTGTTGACGTCGTCACCAACAATTCAAATCATAGATAGTAAACAAACAACAATTTAATCTTATTAAAATTATAATGGACTTACTAATACATATAATTAAACAATATAATTACAAATATTAACAAACAAAATTAAAAACTAGTTGTTTAAATTTACTTATAATTTTTCTTTTTTTTTTTTCTTTCTTTTAATCACAAGAAATTAAATAATTATTAAACAGAATTTTAAAACAAAAGTTCCCTTCAATAAATACTAATTTGAATACTGGATTTTTGTGTGACATCTTATCGAATGAATTAATCACCTTTTTTTTTTAGATTTTATCAATTTAATATTTATTTTTATTTTTTTTTTTCATGTTCATGTTGCTTTCTCTATTTTTTATTTTTTCACTAAGTTTTTATTTTTTTATCTTAGTAGTCCTTTTACATATTACATACAAACAAAAAGAACAATCAATGACAAGGAAAACAATTTTTATTTTATGAATAATCTTTTTTTTAAAATAAAAATTTATTTAATATACTCTTTTGTATGTAATATAAAAAAAATAACAATAATCCACTTTTGAATGAAATTAAAACTTAAAAAAAATAACATAAAACATTAAAGAGTATAATGGTACAAAAAAAAATAAAATAGATTTTTTTTTGCCAGAATAAATTGAGGATCCAAAAAAGATGGATCAATAAAAATGTGCAACAAAAAAATATTAATGATTAAATGAAATCAAAAATATATTAAAAGAATAAATATAATCTCGATCCTTTTATATTTATTCTTTTAATATATTTTTGATTTCATTTAATCATTAATATTTTTTTGTTGCACATTTTTATTGATCCATCTTTTTTGGATCCTCAATTTATTCTGGCAAAAAAAAATCTATTTTATTTTTTTTTGTACCATTATACTCTTTAATGTTTTATGTTATTTTTTTTAAGTTTTAATTTCATTCAAAAGTGGATTATTGTTATTTTTTTTATATTACATATTATTTATGTGTGTGTGTGTGTGTGTGTGTGTGTTGTATGGAAAGTTTATCATTTTTATATATATTATTAAAATTATACATTGTAACGATAACTATATGGTTACATTATATATATGGTATAACAATAACAATTTACATTATATAATAAATGGTATATATGTATCGTATCTATGAACGTATACATTCGTATGCCTTTGTTTTCAAAGTGGATTAGAATGTGTGATGCATAAAAGTAAATAATATTTCAATAACAACGTAATACGTATAACTTAAATATATATATATACGGTAATCATACGCAAGCAAAACAATATTAACATCAGCTTTCTTTTTTTTTCTGAAGAAGTATATTTTTCATTAACTATTCATATACATTTAAATATAAAGAAATATAATCCACTTCAAATAAATACAAAAAAAAAGAAAAAAAAATAAAATAAAATATGTGCATGGAATTATTATTATTTTGGATACGCACACAGCAACAATAAATAGAAATATTTTCCTAAAATCATTTTTCATTTAAAAATATATTAAACCAATTGTTAAGCGAATTAACCAATATCGTATCTTAATACCAATAATATTATAATACTAAAAATATATATTTCTATTGATATATCGCATATATATATATATAAATCTTTTGTCAATAAAACTAACCTATGAGAATCACAGAAGTCGATATGTTGTCAACTATATATATATATATATATATATTGTATATGATGGTCGTCGAATTTTATTCTAATGACGAATATTCTTAAATCAGTGTAATTTAACATATATTTAATTATACGGGAAATATAATATTGTATTATTCATTTGATATAAAACAAGTAACATTAAATAGAAAAACTGCAAACGACCGCAATTTCAATGCTTACTCTATTATATACATAATCCAATGACATATATAAGTCCATATTTACGCAGAAATTGTTTCAGCTTGTTCAGTGTTGATTGTGTTCCGAACATTCTTTTCTATATTATTCAATTTTATAAAATCTAATAAGTTTTTTTATATAATAAAATGGTTTTTTATTAATTTAATAATTTTTTTTTTATACAATCACGTAGTATTATTAAAAAAAACATTCCTGTCCAATTGTATTAAAACAAAAAAATTAAAAGCATTAAAAAAATATTATTATAATATTAAAATCATTAATTATCTATTAAAAATAATAATATTTTATTTTTTATTTTTCTCGCCCTATCATTATATGATCGTTTTTTTTTTTTTATAACTCCGCGTGTGTTAATGATCATCGCCTTTTCTGTGTTCCAAATAATATATCGAATTAAAATTTCGACTGATTTTATAATGCATTCGAAATCTCAATTTTTAAATATTTAATTTTATATATTTATATAATATTCCCTCATATAATATTTAATATATTTAAAATTCCATAATTTATTGCTATGCTATGAAATAATAGTTACTAAAAAAAAAAAGCTATGTAATGTAGTTACTTCACGGAAATAATTCAACTCAATGGCAAATTATATGTAGATATTCATTTGTTTATTTTCATTTGTTTCCAAATCATTGCGTGATAATATATATTATTAATACAAACAATATAAAATGAAAATTTTAACTATTTGGTAAATAAATAAACAATTAAAAATGGTATAAATAAATATACTTTAAAAAATTTCGATGAAAAATTATATATGTATTTATTATATATAAATTATAATGTACGTATTTAATGTACGTGTTCAAAACAAAGTCAATATAGTATATATAGAATTCATATCCTTGAAATGTTTGCAATATTGTGGCATGCACAATAACTATATGATGATTGATGTTCTATTCACAAAATATTTAATGTTAATTTTAGGTAACATTAAATGTTAATATAATTTCTTTTCAACAGTATATGCACAATACATGTATCAAATGTGTATATTTACCGGCATCTTATTGTGAATCAAGTTGGATTAGTTTATTTTGGGTTACAAAAAAATGTATGTGTTGTACTCTAAAAGTCGGATAGAAATCCTATATATTATTATAACATTTATAAAAAATATATATTTGAAATAATTAGTCATATGCGCAATAAAGTTGAATTTCTGGTTCGTAAATATACATTCACATTGATCAATAACATATATATCTTTATAGAAAAATAAAATGGTGGCTGTTATTTCAACGAGACATTTATATAGCAAATACAAAAGCTGGCCGATATCTATAAATGTCATATTTTTGTATAAGATATGTTTTACCAAGAATATGTATAATATATATATCTGTATCTGACTGTACGGTATCCTTTAATCTAATATATATGGCATATTTTTTTGAATTTTTCATCTTTTAATGAACTATTATTATAATAATAAATATGTCAAATTGTAAATTTATTGCATTCCAAACAAAGCGCATTGTATATTTGAACAAGATGCGATATCTTATAATGTGTTGTTATTACACATAATAGATTTGTATACTTTTGCCAATACTAATAAACTGCTATTTAATATTTTATTGGAAAATAGAATCTCATTATATAATATTTTTATTTCAAGGATTTTTATATTATATTTATTTTTTTTTTTTTATTATATAACAAAAATATTTTTTCCCAAAACATTACTAACTATATATATATAACTATATTTTATTATAATTTAAAAAATTTATAAGACGTATTTATGTTACTTCCCATTCATTTGTATTATTATATATTATTGTTATATATATATATATATATATATATGAAAGAATTAACGTATCGATATTCATATATAAATAAATAAATATTAATAAGAAGTGTAGACTAAAAAATAATAATAGTTAAATTTTCAAATTAAATGCTATAGTAATAATAATAATAATAATAATAATAATCCAGTAAATAAAAATTAAATCCTGTAATAATTAAGCGAAATAATTAATTATTTTTCTTATTATACAGGATTTTTTTATATTATTATTAATATTACGCGACTATCATTTTGTTTAGATTAGATTTTATGTATAAATAAATATATGTTTATATACAATATATAACTAAGGAATATATATATATATTGCTTTTTGGTATAATCATATTAATGCATAGATGATTTGGAAAAAAAATTAAATAATTTGTCGTGCTACACAATTTGTATATATCCGTATAATATATAAAAATAAAGTATATAGTATCCGTGTGTATTATTAATCCGAAAAAATATTCCATTTTTAATTTAAAGAAAATTCGTAAGCAATAATATATATCAGCGATGACGATTATATATATATATATATATATTTATTTATTTTAATACTTATATATATATATAAATAAATAATAAGAAAAGGAATTTGTGACAAATGGTTCACTGATTTCTTTGGTACATATCACAAACATACACACACGCACATACTATATATATATAGTATATATATATATATATATGCAAATGTACGTTTACGCATTTCATTTCAAAACGAGATTTACAATTTATAACATTATATGTTTTTCTTCTTCTGCGATTACAGCCTCCTACGTGGTACAAAATATGTGTGTTTAAAACATATATTAAAATTTTCAAAATTATCTATTTCTGAATGAATGTGGAAATAAATGAAAATAAATATATATGGAAAAGCTTTCAAAAAAAAATGCCATTTCATATTAATTTTCTATATAAATTATAAATTTTCTTGAGCGCAATAATATATATATATTCGTAAGTTTCCCCATTGATAATTATTTATATGAATGTACGTACATTTTTTTGTTTTTTTTTTATTATTATCAAGTTAGTATTTTTTATAAATAAATGGTTTTTTATATTTTTTTTTTTTTTTATCTATATACTCATTTATTTATTTTTTTTTTTTTCCACATTTATATATATATATATATTCATGTGTATAGTTTTATATATGTTCGTAAATACACATATATATATATATATAAACATTTGTGTTCCGTATATACAAAAATATTCCATTCGTGTTGATGATGTAGCTATAATATTTTTATTATTGCTCAGATAATATATGATGAATTAAATTTAGACATACGTTTCAAAAAATTCTGTTGCGTCCTCTACTGTTGTCGTAACTAGTTTCACATAAATTGTTATTCAATTTTATATATATATATATAATTTATTATTATAAAATATATGTATATGTACATTTTATAAGCCAACTAAATAAATCGACTACCGCTTATGCTTGTTGTGTGTATATACATATATATACTATATACGAAAAATATGTATATGGAGTAGGTAATATTTATAATATTTATTTATATACATACGACTCTTTTTGTTTTTTTATATATATATATATATATATGATGCAGTAGTTGTGTTGTGTTGTGTGTTGGGTAGATAAATATATATATTTTTTATTTCTTTCGTTTGGTTTTTTTTTTTTCTTTTTTTTTTTAAGTCGTAGCTATACTATTTTTTCTCTATACAGTGAGTCGTGCGAATATATAAAAAAAATATGGATAGGAAAATATAATAAATGTTTTTAATCAAAACGCTCTATGTGATATATATGTACCGATGGTGAAGTAAAAACAAAATTGTATTAATTTAATGATATTTTATTAAATTTTTAACGCTTTTCTATTATTTTGTACACGGTGCAGTATTGTGCAGATAAATGTTAAATAAATCCAATATATAATGTGTGTATGTGCGTATACAATTAATCTTGTTACGCATTGTTGCATACATTTTATATATATTCATTCGTCGTATAAATATATAGAGTCGTCGTTTGTATATAAATTTTTTATACTCATATATAATATAATATATGTAGAAAAGTTATAAATTTTACTATATGGAATATGTTTGATATTTTTTCTTTTAAATAAAAATAATGCTACTAAATGAAAAAAAAAAATTTAGATATAAAATTAATTTTTGTTCAAAAAAAAAAGAATAACGCAATCGTATGCATAAAATTTTTGAATTAATTATTTATTTAATTTTCATAAAATTTTCGATATATGAAAATATAATTTTTGGTTATTCATTTATATATGAAATGTTTTAAAATTTTTTCTGTCGCCGCCATATATTTTTTTATAACGTATGTGTTTTTTTTTTTCCTATATACATATATATTTATAGATAAAATAATAAAATTTAGAGATGGTGATGCGTTTTTATTTCGGGTGTCGGTATCGGCAGATAAATATATTTTAATATAATAATTTTTATATTAATTTCTACATGCCAACAATATTTTTTTTATATATACAAATAAATAACAATAGATTTCGCGCCGCCATATCTATTTAATATAACGTATGTGTTTTTTTTTTTCATATATACATATATATTTATAGATAAAATAATAAAATTTAGAGATGGTGGTGCGTTTTTATTTCGGGTGTCGGTTTCGGCAGATAAATATATTTTAATATAATAATTTTTATATTAATTTCTACATGCCAACAATATTTTTTTTATATATTATTATATATGTATTTTGTATAATAATAATAATAGTAATACTGATACTTTATAAATTTTTTTTATTATTTTAAATTAATTATTTATGAAAAATAAAATTCCATTTTATATATTAGAAAATTTTTGTATCATAAAAACATATAATATTTATTACACAGATTTATATATAAAAAAAAATACAAAAACGTACGACTCATACACATTTAAAATAATATGAAAAAGCTTTATTCATGTTATTTATAAATGTTATTTTATGTGTATATATATATATATATATATATAGTCAACATAGTGAGTCGTTGCGGCTGACATCGTCATCAGAGTTGTTTATTCGTTTTGAAAACGACGCGTTGATGATAAATAACTATGATGTTTACAATGACGATGATGAAGATGATAATGATGATGTTGATATATATATATTGTTTGTTAGTTTGATGATGATTCAATTTGATCAGTTTTATTACATACACTATATATTTTTGTTATCTTGACATTTTACATAATACTATTATAATAATACTATTTCTTTTTCGATTTTATTTTTTCTCTCACATTTGCAACAGAAACTTTTTCGTTTCAATCATTTTATAAACATTTTTTTTTGTCTGTATACGTGGTACGATTTATTTTTATATTTTTTTTTCCATTTACACATCTTTTGTACACTATTTATTTTAAATAATACATACAGAATTTTTCCATTTATACACATATGGACGTATGATGAGATCCTTCATTTTAAAAACAAGTATATATATATATATATAACAACTTGATTATTCACCATAAATAACGTACACTATCATATATTTTGTTGTAATCATATATTTAATAATCAAAAAAAGGATATAAAATACTATCATATGATGAAGAATTTAGAAAAAAAATACCGCGCTTTATTGCTTTATTTTATATTAATTTACTATATGGTGGAATATATGAAATTAAAAATAATAGAATATTGTTTTGTTTGATAAATTATAAATTTTGTAAAAATATCTTTGCAAATTTAATTAAATTGTAGATCCTTAAAATTAGTTTATCTTTTACGTATATTTTCATATAAGTTTGTGTACGTATATGTGTCAATAATATATATATACAAAATATATATGTACACTGGATTGGATTAAATATATAAATATAAAAGGTCTAATTTTTGAAGAAAATACACAACGTAAAGACATAAAAAATATTTTCTTTATTATTATATTAATAAATTAAATATTGATAAATAATAAATGCATTGTTTTTATAGCTATTTCGCAGTATCTTTTGTATGCATTAAACTTTTAACAATAATTTAAGTGTACTAATTATTATGTAAATCATTATTTTTCTCTTATAAATATATATAATAAATAAAATAATTATTTAAAATTTCAGACTGTTGTCTACTACTACGATCAAAAAATAAAATTCATTTTAATATACAATAAATATAAATATTATTGAATATATTTCAAATGTTCACTGTATAAGAAGAATGCATTGTTTTTTTTTTTTTTACTTTGTCACACTAATTCGAGATCATTCTTTAAATTCTTTAAAAAAGTATAGTATAGTTCAAAAACTATGTTTATAAATTCTTTAAAAAAGTATAGTATTTTTCAAAAACCCTTGTTGCAAATGCATATGCATATGCGTAAATAAAACAAAATTCTTCACCCCGAATGATGATCTGTTAATTCCGCCATCCATATAATTTCTTGATATATATATATATATATATACATATAATGTATATGATATATTTACTACACATCAAATAATAATAATAAAAAAAATTAAAAATTTATTTTCAATATAAATTGAATGAGTACAACAAATTTATTTTCATCATTGCTCTGTGTTAATGCTTTTGCTATGTCCTTTTTTTCCTTTTTTTTTTTTATATTATAATCAAACCTGTTTAATATATATATATATAAATGGAAAATAATAAGGAGCAATTTTAAATGTTACATTTAACGAAAGTTGTTTTCAGTCCTAAAATAAATTCTTATTTTGTTATTTAGTAGTTATTTTTTATGTCATTTTTTGCATTGAAATTGTTTAAATTAAATATTAAAGGGGCATCTACTAAAAAATTATTACAGCCATATTGGTACATTTTTTCCCACATCGGAGTATATAACACTGCACCGCCAATTGTACTGCAATTTTCGAAAGATAGATGTTTTCATAATTCTATTATTTTTTTAATGCTGGTGATTTGGCCCATAGTGTGAATGTGTGTCCGGACATTGTTAATGTTTGAGTAGCATCCAACACCATATATATTTTCAGCGGCAATTGAATCCGCTATGTTTCACAATTAATCCATACACATATTTGTTATTTATATAATTTGTTTATTCGGAAAAATTTAAATTACAATTTAGAAAATAGTACACTAAAATTTAATAGAGAATTTTTCGACCATACAAAAGAATAATATTATTAAAATATATATATCATTTTTCTTATTGTTTTTTTAAAATGTTAATAATTTTTTCTCTGTATTTATATAATATTCATTTAAATATATATTTACCAATACATATACATTTATTTGTTGTATATTTAAGTGTGTAATTTGTATAAATATACATATTTAAAATATAAAATGATAAAATAATATTGAACAATATCAATATATATATATTTTATTTATTAATCGAATTGAATATATAATTTGCATTTATCAGGTCACAAGATCAAAAATAAATATATATATATATTTTGTATGTATTTTTTATTGTTATTTCAAATACTATATATATATATATATATATGTACAATAATTGTTGATGACAATTTTCCACATTCAACAATTCATCAATTTTCATAACTATTATATATATGCGCATATGTAATGTAATGCCTGTAATATTACGCAAGTAAAAATGAGTTAATTATTTATTTTTGAAAAATACCTAAACTAAGGGTTTATTTTAATTTCAATATTTATATATGTATTATTTTGTCGACATATATATAAGTGATTTTTTATTCTGTCTAAATTGTATATAAATAAATTATATATAAATATATATATTGACAAATATAAAATGGGGAGTACAAAAACAAAAAATATCTAAATGTAAATTTAAGTGATTTGTTTTTTTTTCATTTGTCTTCATATGTTACTATTGATTAATGTGTGTGGTGATCAATGTGTTAAATTATTTAATGACTTAATGTATAATTTAATAATATATATTTTTTTTTATATATAAGATTCGCATTTGACCTTCATATACTGATTTGTATATATATGAAATTCGTTGATACGTTTTTATCTTTTTATACTTCATTTACATTTTATATGAATCAGATTTTATTTTTTTAAATTTTTTGTTTATATGCATACGATTACAACAATACACATAATATATATAAAATAATTATCAAATGAAATAAATTAATTATATAATTATATATGTTTTCATATATTTTAGAACGAACTAAATTTTTAATTGAATTTTCTCTTAATTTATTCTTATCACATTTTATATATATATATATATATATATACAACAATAATAACTATAACACTTGTCGTATTATATTTAATACTTTGTTCACATTCGTTTAAGTGTAAATTTGCCTATATATACAAATTTGACAATGTAAACGTTAACATTTATAAATTACTTATATATATATATATCGCACATTATGTGTTGCTCTTTTTTTTATAAACATAAAATCCGATTTATGTCACCTGAAAAATCCATTAAATACACTCATTCTCAGAAAAAAATTTGTTAATGCTAATGTTAATAATAAATTTTTGAATTTTATAAAATATATAATTAATTAAAAATATATATTATAAATTATTTTATTCTTTTATTATATGGAAATGTATTAATAATATGTAAATTAATGGAATTTCTTTGATATATCATAAAATTTCGTATTATTTTAAATGAATTGAAAAGAATTATATAAGACAATGAAATAAATTTTTTATATTATACTATCGATAATAATACATAAATGCGAATTCATTTTATTATTAAATATTTTATATATGAATTATTATTTTGTTACACTGCAAACCAGTGAAACTGGTCAGTTAGGATACTTTTTTCAGTAACTACAATAAGATGTACTTTTCCCTATTCTATATGTTATTTATTAAATTGGTCTTTACATAATGTTCCATAATATTTATAAGTATGTAGTTGTTTTTCTGTTTGGTTTTTAGAAAACTTGTAACATATGTAGTGTAGAGAGTATATAGGTTTTTACTTACAACAATACTAATTTGCTATATTTAGATTTGTAATTTTCATAAATTAATTAAATAATGCTGTCTGAAAAAAAAAGTTAATACATCGACACAAGAATTAATATTGAATGTATACAATTTTATATCATCCTATACTCATCATATATACTACCTCGCACACAACGTCTTCATATTATTCATAACTTATTTTGTTTTTGTTAACACCGGCTATATTAAATTTTTCTATTTTATTATAAATATATACTCTATATATAATTTGATGATAAACTATAATGTAACTTATAACGTTCAATCCAATTTAGTATGAGTATCCGTAGCATTTTCTAAATGAAGACATAAAATTGAGATTTGTATACCGTGTCTAATTTAAAAACCCTTAACCCCTTAAGGTTCTTGACCTTTTATGATGAAAGTCTTAAAAAGTGGAAAAACGACGAGATCAAACTATATTGACTCGTTATATGCCTTTTTTCAAAAATTCGTTAGGACGAGCCTGGCTCGTGCAAAAACCTTAAGGGGTTAAAAGATTTGTTACTTTTATACCGATTTGAACGATGTCCCAATTTATGAATGTATTGAATTTTCGTAAGTTTTTGTTATTATTTTTTTTTATTTTTTTTCTTATATTTAAAAATAAATAAAAGTAGATTTAAACGCACAGGATATGTATAGTATAAAAATTTAAAAAATAGACAATAGAAATATCTCGTATTGTATTGTGTACAACACAATAAATATGTTTTTATTATAAATTCTACTTAAATAAGTTGTCTCTATAGATTGATGTAAATATTTAATATTACATATAAAATACTTACAATATTTATATCGTATGAAAAAAATCAAATATATCAAAAAGCAATAAATTTCGTGATTGTGATTTTATTAATTTGCCGATTTCTTCGTATATATGGGCAAAACAGAAAAATACTAAAAATAAAAAGTGTATGTCATAGCTATATATTGTTACATAATGGAATTTCGACAATATAGTTAATTAACTATTGATGAAAAAAATATGAAAATATAATTTAGAATAATTTAATATATATATATATGGTATTAACGTGCGATTTGTTTTGTTTTTATAAATAACATGCGAATTGATGGAATTATTGTGAGTTAACCATTTGTAATTTATATTTTATTATTGAATTGATAATTTTTATCTCTATAAATAATGTTATAATCTTATCTTATTTCTATTTTAATAATAATAATAATAATAATAATATAAATGAATAATAATTTAAATGTTAATGATATAGTTAAGAAAATATCACATTATCGAAAATTAAATAAAATAAAATATACAACTATATATTATTAATTCAAATGATGAATTGCGCCGCATTTTTTAACATCCCTAAATAAATGTATGTTTTGCACCTACTTTATGTTCAATGAAATTTTCTCTTTTTGTTTTTTCTTTTCTTCTCCTTTTTTTAACATCCCTAAATAAATGTATGTTCTGCACATACTTTATGTTCAATGAAATTTGCTCTTTTTGTTTTTTCTTTACATATACTAAAAATAAATTTACGTGTGAAGAGTTTTTATTTAGTATTTCAAACTTCATTAAAAAAAAACAACCAAAAGAAACTATTTTCATATAAGAAAACGTTTAAAGGTGATTATTTAAATTTTATTTCTCATATATATAAGAGAATAAAATTAAAAAAATATACAGCTAAATTATAATCTAAATTAAATATATTTATTTGTATTTTAATGTATATACTTGATTATTTAACGCATATGAAATGTCTCTATATTGCATATTACCATTTTAGCATCATTGTAGATTTGAATTCCAAAATAGAATTGGTGTGCTCAAAATAGAAATACATATACAATATTTATACAATATATATTTATAGTTTTATAAAATCGTATTTTGTTCACATATTTTGCTTATTTATTTATTTTGCATTTTAAAAACATAAAGAACGAATTAAATACTACTTTGCGATTGGGTTTATATTTATTCATTTATTTTTTTTTTTTTTTTATATGTAAGTCACCAAAAATAATAATACTGCAGTATTTTTATTATAAATTAATTATATGATATATATACGCTTTGCACCAAATATATATACCATACCTCGCATATACATATTTTTATAGTTAATTTTTAAAAATTAAAAGCTTTACGACTAAAATTATTTTCAACCATAGGTTAGGTTAGAGATTGCTCTTATTGTTTAGTGATTTATTTTCAAAATTCAGCAAATCTTTTAATGCTGACATATTATGACAGCATTATCTAATCGAATTGGAGATATTGCATTTATTTTATCTATTGCTTGAATATTAAATGTTGGGAGATGAAATTTCATTTTTTATTTAAAGGTTTTATAGAATTAAAAATATATTATCATTTTATTTAAATGATTTTGATTATTTAACATTATATGCGATTACACAATATTCAATTTTTGATTATATATTTCGGTAAAAATGTATTATTTTATTATTTCAACGACGTAAAATACATAAAAACTAATAATTCTAATAATGAATTGGACTTAGACCATGATGATAAATACTATCCTTCTTTATTATTATAAATATACATATTTTTTGCGTATATTTTTAAAAATCAAAATAAATATTAATTCAATCAATTTATTTTCAAATTAAAATATTACATGTAAAAAAAAAATACATATATGTAATATAATAACATATTCTTTTGTATTTTATTAATTTTATTATAAATAAATTACAACAATAATTTTAATAATAAGGTCAACTATTAATATTTCATTTTTCAATATTTTACATTTATATGTATTTGTATATATATATATAATTGTAATGCATATACAACACATTTTTAAGTCGTAAGCATTTATAAATAATTTCTTGTATTATGCATATATTGTTTTTAAATGTTTATCGCATGAATTCAAATATTTAACATATAATATTTTATTAAAATCATTACATATTAATATGCAAAGTTCATGTATTTTTAATGTTTTATATTCACAAAAATAGTTATTTCTATATATATATATATATATATATATATATATATACACAATATATAAAATGTCATATTTGTATATGTAATATGTATGTTATGTTAACATGATTTATATTTAATAATAGTAGATTCACCGACGAAATTTGCGTAACACTCATTTATGTATGCACAAGTTTATACGCATATAGATGTGTGTTGTTATTTGTATTGATGTTGATTAATGTCAGATTAACACACAAACATATTACATTAAATGTGGATTAACAAAAGCTTGTGTGTATATATATATACAATTTGATAATATATCTGGAACGAATATATACCGATTTTAACTATATATTTCTACTTTATATACAATATCTTTTTATTTTTTTCTTGTATAAATTTAAAAGAAAATTGCTAATTATACAATAATACAGAATATCGGTATTATAAATTTTGTTATTATAAAATGTATTTGTAAATATAATTATAATCATAATATATGTGTATACCAAACGTATACGCAAAGATTAGTATTCTTTTATTTCAGTATATACGAGTACTGTTTTGATGAATGGTATATTTTTTTTATATAAATATTTTCAAGTCCGTTTTTTTTTTTTTTTTTTATTAATCTTTTATTTATTTGAATTTCCTAGGATATTATTATTTAATTATATAATAATAACAAAACAGTTTTCATTCAGTATTGTATTTATACATGCGATATATACTCGATATTAAAACGAATATTGTATTAAATCCAATATAATTATACATCACATTCAATTAATATGAAAATAAATATTTTATAGCAACGATTTGACAGTAAAATTTTTATATATAAAATAAGCGAATTTGTTCAAAACATCGTGTTCAATGAAATATATATCATTCAAAACATTGTGTTCAATGAAATAAATATTATTCAAAACATTGTGTTCAATGAAATATTTTTATTACCGTGTCAATTTTTGACTAAATACAACATTCACTTTGATCAAAATTTATATCACTTATTTATCATCAGTATATATGTGTTTGAAAACTGAATCATTTAAAAGTAAATAAATATACAATCAATGTATAAATATATATATAAGTGTATGTAAATTAGTATCCTTTTAAAATATACATCCAGGTATTCCTCCGATAATACGGTATACTCAACACAGTTTCCATATAACACGGTATTATATTGCGGCACTCACGCCTGCAACGCACGACTGTAATTTCTCTATAACACATGTCATTTTCATATGTCGACATGTATATATATTTATAACATTAACACAGTGTTCCTTCAACAAATCTAAAGAAAATAATTTTAATAATTTCTTCTATATTTTATTATATTGTTTTATCAAAATCAAAATATTAATATTTTACTGAAATAGCGAAATTAGTTTATTTTGTATTATTTATATTTTTTATAAAAAAAAATAACAATTAATTAATAAATTTAATATAAAAAATGCACGTCTGATGAAATAATAGAGAAAGCCAGACGGTTTCCATATAACACTGAGTTTCTTATATAACAAAGTACATTTGTATGACATTCAAGTTTTCAATAACCCGGTTTCCTTATAACAAATGAAACATTTTTTTAAATAAGAATATATATTTTTTTAAGTTAATTTGATATACTTATTGTATAAATTATTCTTTTATTAAAAATATTATATATTATAATATGTTTGTTTGATTTTACTATTTATATGAACACCACTATTTATTTTTTAATGCAAACGTTTCCAATGTTTTGTAAACTGGTTTTGCTTAATGCATCCTATAGGATCGTTGTGCAACAAAAGTTCTTCGTAATGTGAATTAGTAAACTAATCCTATGTAAATTTACAAATATTCAATCATACAATTTAAATATGTATACATGTTAACAACATCGATTTATTGTCTTTTATTAATTTCAATATAATAATAAATAGTACAACGATTAATAAATATTGTGAATCGTCCTTATATTATATATAAGATCCTGTTATTGATATATAATAATAGATACTGATGCATCGATATTACACCAACAACACTAAAATTCCATACATTTATTAATTTCATGTCGAAATGTCAAAATCACTTCTTTACGATTTATAAATATATATATATTTCCAATGAATTTTTTTGATGGTATTTAAAATTCATAAACAAAACTACATTTTAAATATGTATCTCAATATGGTTAGTTCATAAAGTGAGTGAAAAATTCTGAAAAAAATAATTAATATAATACTATAATATTGTTTTTCAATAATTTAATATAGGCTGTAATAAAATGACTAAATTCACATCATTTTAGTTACGAGTAATAAAATTTAAATTAAATAAAATACACAAACAAATTATTTACTTCTTTTTAAATTTAAAAACACATTTTATTTTGACATACTTTGATTGTCCTTTTTATCTTATTTTTTCATGTCAATTCATTTGTATGTCATAAATTCATTCATTCATTTATTCGATTCAGCAACATCATTCAGCCGTCCGTTTCAACGGATAAATAAAAACGGACTAAATTCGTAGGGAAGGTATTTATGTGTGTGAGTTTTTAAAATATTCAATTTTATTTTATTTCATATACAAATAATATAGTTAAATTATTTTAAAATAATGTTACATTAAAATTTTATTTTAAATTAAAATTTGTATAAATGAATAATGAATTGTGTGCACTAAAATAACGTTTATAATATTTATGATTCAGCAACGTTATTAAATGGTGCCACTTTTTTTTTCTATAAATTATTTATGCTAAATAATTTTTATACAAAACATATATTATTTATTCTATCATCTAATAATATATATATATAAGAGTAGACATTTTTTTATATATATATTTTTTTTATATTATTTATAAATATAAATTAATATCCTTTAAAATCCTTTTCAATTCTTATTTTCGATAAATATTATTATTATTATTATTATTATGAATATTCTGCTTCTTTGTACACGCAACATTATATATATAGTGAAAGCTAAAATTTCATAAAAAATTATATTAAATATAAAATATAAAATCCAATTCTTATACTTTTTTGCGTAAGCACATGTTCTGTACATTCACTAAATTCATTTTATTATTTATATATTAATATTTTTCATTCGATGACGATCTTACATTATTTTTTCGTATAATATATTCGTGTTGAAATAAAATGTATATATTATATTTATTTGGAGAGAGAAAGCTTTTATAAATATTTTTGTAACACACATATATATAGAATTTTACACATTAAAAAACTGGTTTTTTTTATAGTTTCTTTAACTAAATATTCATGCGATTGTGAGAGAATTGATTTCAATTTTTATTGTGAGTGTGTTAACATAAACTAAAACATACTCATAATACTAATGCAAAACACATAAGTATATATAAAATATATATAGTTAAATTTTTTTTTCTTCTTTACAAAAACTTGTAATAAATATTTAATTATTGTAATTAGTAAATGATTATTTGGAAATTTTATTTTTATAAAATTAACAACTTCTGTATACATTGAAATTAAAGTAGAAGAAAAATAAACGAAATTGGAAAACGTGGTTATATAGCAAAATAAGTTAAACGTCAAAAAAAAATGATTGTATACTATATTGGATGTGTGTGTGTGTGTATATACGAATTTATTATATGTATAAATTCTTTCGTTTTATGATAGTATTTCAATTGAGTAAAAGAAATAAAAAAAAAGTGCGATGATTAAACGCGACAGTAAAATCAAAAAACTTATTTTATAGAAATAAAATAATATAAAGTAATTTAATAAATAAATTATAAAATATTGATGAAAATTTTATATTATAATCTGTATTATTAATCGTCGTCATATTTTATATATTGATAGGGAAACTAGTAAAAATGAATCGGTGTGTATATGTACACACACATGTATATATATATATAAAATAAAATATATTGTTTGGGATATGATTACGTATATTGCATTGCATGTGTATTTTTATATGCATTTATAAAAAAAAATACAGTTTAAATGTTGTCTTATTATATTTATATTCCTATGGAATTTTTTTGAAAGAGAAAATCGGTCATCCATTTTGATTTTGTTGTGTTGTGTTCATAGAGTTAATCTATCTCTAAAGTAAATGTAAAAGAAAACATTAAAATCTTGATGAATATATACTTTAATTAAATTTTTTTTTTTTTTTATTTGTATATTAAGTCAGTTAATACGTTATTTAATACAGACGAATAAAAGTTTTTTTTTTTTTTCTTTACCAAAAAAACAACACTTATTTGTTAAATGTTAATAAATAAAAAGGATATTATTGAAAAATATTTACATTAAATAAAATATTTTTATGTTTGATGCATTTTGATATATGTGTGGGTGTACTGTTACTACTATATGTTATTAGTAAAATTAAGTAGTATTATATATTTGTCTCTGTTAAAAAATATAAGACGCAAACGCGACACGATTTATTTTTTATATTGATGCGGATACTTCTCTCTAGTGTGTGAAACAAAAATGTGTAAGCACGAACTAACCGAAGCCGAACAACGAACATGAAAAAATTACAAAAAAAAAGAATACGTGTATAAATGTGTATTTTTCCTTTCAAAAATAATTTTTCCACAAATGTGTTTTTGAGTGTGTAGGTGTGTGTAATCTTTCTTATTAAGTAAATATAGTAAGGTAAGGTAAGTAAGTGGCGTAAATTTATCATTTTTTATATGAACATTGTTGAGTGCAACAGTGAAGTGATGATTATTTAAGTTTGTGTATGCGTTTGTTGCCTGTTCTATTCTTATTTTTTTCTCTTATTTTTTTTTTTTTCTTTCCTTTATATTTTTTTTTTTTTTTTTTTTTTTTTTCTCGAAACTACGATTTTTATCAAAAAAAAATTTTGTAATGTATTATTTGTTGTTGTTATACATATATATATATATATATATAGTATATATATATATATTATTTTAACTAATAGAACAAATTTTGGTAAATAACTATTCAATTTAAGAAAATTAAATTTTTAACGATTGTAACTAATATAGTAAGAGAAAGAGAGAATACATTTTTGGTTTTAAAAAATGGTAAATATATATTGGAAAACTTTGGTATTTCTCAATTATAATAAATAAAAACAAATAAATATTTATTAATTTTCTAATAATACTTACCCTATGTTAACGTTGTACTTTAATTTTTTTTTTTTTTTTTTAGTATTTAATAAATATTTTTCTCGTTCGGGTTTATATTATTTATATTTAGTGTTACATATTGAAGAGAAAAAGAGATATATTAATAGAAAATTCTCGTGAATTTATTTTTATTTTTAAAAAAAGCTTTGTTATTTGATTGTGTTTGAGTAAATGGTAATGTGAATTGATATTGAATAACGTATATATGAAGGTATGAAAATAAAATATGTGTGTGTGTGTGTGTGTATATATCGAATGTGTTTGGTTCTTATATAGCTTTATTGAATGCCTCTGAGTATAAATAAAAAATTGTTCCAACATTTAGTAAATATATTCATTAAATTGAACGAACTACTACAAATATTTTATGTTATATTAGTGGTTGTTATATCATCATATCGAATGGATGTGTTTCATTTTCGCTGAATAAAAAAAATACGGATAAAGTTCTTAAGTATGTAATATATATATTATTTTTATTTATTTATGTGTTATATTAAAATATATAAAATTGTTTAGTGATTTTCGTCATCCATTTTGTTCGAAAATTTTTCGTTTTAATTATTTTTATTTTATATTTTATTATATTTTATATATATATATATATATATATATATGTATGTATGTTTATGTATGTTTATGTATGTATATAGATAGTACACACACATATGTATATACATATAAAGAGACATTGTTCAACGCAGCATAAATATTTAATTTTATATTATATATATAACATTAAATTCTGGTATATAGCAAGAAATGAATAAACAAATGCAAAAATAAGAAGGAAAAAATATGCTAGCTATTTTAGAGTATATATATTTGTCAATCGTAAAAAAAAATGCAATAGTTATATGTATTTTAACATAAGCGCAACCGTAATGGAATTAATTCAGATGATCATTCTTCGTGTGTTAGTCGTGTATGTCCTTGTTATTTTCGGCTGGTAAAAATGTTTATACATATATTTATATACCCTTATAAATAAATATATCGTCTTCTTACTTTAATGCATTGCTAAACTAAAGCACTAGGTCATATTCGTTCAGTTAAGGCTCCTCTATTTAAGTAAAAATTTTCTCCGCGACATTTTTTTTTTTTTTTTTTGCCTTAGACATTTTGAATTGTGAATTCTCATAAAATATTTTAGTATTTATTTTATTTTTGTTTTTCTTTGTAAGAATTTTGTAATAAGGAAAATTCTTATTCTCATTTTTTTTGTGTTATAAAAAAATGTTTTAAATTTATAAAAATAAAATTGTAAGTAATTTTGAATGTTTTGTATGTATATGTATTTTTTTTTTTTTTTTTTCTTATTGCTGTTCGTGTATATAATAATATTTTTTTTTATAATATATTTATGGAGTGTTATCTATTTTATGCTATAAATGTTTACTTGAATAAAATTTAAGAATTTATTATTTAATTCTGTACATAAAGATTCATATAATAATAGTAAAGTCATTTGCTGGTCACGTGTGTGTGTATGTGTATTTTTTTTTTTTTTGCAAATTTATGTGTAAAATTGTAGGATATTTTTAGACACATCATTATTTATTTATTTTTTTGAATAATTATTTAAGACTTTAATAAAATTATTATTATTTTTTTTTTTTTTTATAAGTTTATGCATGCAATGAAATTATTTTTAAAAGAAAATACATTTTATTTTTATTTAATTGTTGAATATAAATTAAATATTTTAAAATTGTTGTATTGGGGGTGAAAATAATTGTGTATAATATTTTTACATTATTAATAATTTTTGGAAAAAATTGCATATATAAAAAATTGTGATAGAAAAAATATTTTGTTTTTATATCGCCAATTTTCTACCACAATTTTAATCAGATCCACTTTTACTACAGTGAACGAAATATGTATAAATTCATTCATCAGTTTCCTTTATATTTTTGTATTATTTGTATATAGAAATTATCATTATATTAAATTTTCTATTCTACCATATATTGTTCACACATAAGTTAGTACATTTCGTTTATATATTGAACGTATATACCAAAAATGGTAAATAGTTAAAATGTGTACCAGAAGTAGTATAAAAAATATTTCATATCCTATTTGTTATTCTTTTTAATGCTTTATTATATCATATATCCTATATTATATGTATACCTTTATATAAATATATATATAAGGATGTAAATACATATATATGAGAAGAACGAATGAAAATTTTATGAATATGTATCTCTTGAAATATCAATAAGAATGAAAGAAACTCTAAGAAAAAATTATATTTATCAATTGATTTCGAATAAAATCTTTATATTGAGTTTTAGTGACCTATTATTTTTTTTCGAGTTATCGCTTAATTAACAAAAATTTTCCAAATTGCTTCATACCTGAGGAAAATCGAGTTTTTATTACTTGTATATAACTTTCTTAATATTAGATCAATAAAAGCGGAATATTTACAAATTCTGTGTTTGAGATATTTTCTTGTGTATAAAGTTATGACGATTTAAGAATAAAATTTAAATAAATTATTGAAAAAATGTATGTAAAAAGGAGAATATATATTATAATTTTAAGTTTCTATAAATTAACTGGAAGTTTTTGTATCAATGAAATGTTTATAGAGAAAATATTGTCAAACATCTCATTGCAGTACAGACGTTGTGAAGGTTGTAATTTTATGTAGCTAATTGTATGATAAACTTATGGTATACAAATTGTAAACATAAAATTTGCCAATTGTTTAATATTATATAGGAAACAATTTCACATCATAACTGATGATATAGAGTTTTTATGTAAAATATAATGAAAAATACTGTCTTTAGGTTTTTTTTTTTCATTAGTATTTTTATGCCATATCGTTGGCTCTGTTTACATGTTGTATGCTGTTTGCATACGTGTATATACTGTTTATGTTTGCGGTATGGTAGTTTGAGCTTATACTAGAAATGTTTTATTGAATACAATATGCATTGAATTAATTAACCGAAAGTGTTAAGATTAAAATCTCACATTATTTGTATATACTACCAATATATAGTGTCTTTTACAGCCGTTAAATTAAAAATAAATGATGATAGAATAATTATACATTTAAAAAAATTCAAATTAAGAAGTATTTATTGCCATTTTGGTTATTGAACATGGATGATTAAGTATTAAATTATATATGGTATAAATATTTAATTTACTTAATTTAATAAAACCTTTATAAGTTAATATTTGCAAATAGTATATTTATAATTATTATTATAATAATTCAGTATGATTTTATTTCATATCATTAATTTCATGAATGGAATTTTATATATTGAATAGAAATTCTATACGTTTTGCTATATAATCTTTTAAATTTGTTAAAAAAAATTATGTTTTTATTTTGAAAAATTTAGTAATAATAATAAATATACATAAATAAACTAATAATTCCATCGTTCGGTAACACTTTAATTAAAACTAAGAAAAAACACCATACTGATCTGTAACAATCTGTTTGGTTTTGAAAATAAAAAATGAGTTAATTTACGATCATTAATTAGAAGTATTCATAATACTATCTATTTAATTAATATAATAACATTTACTGCTCCCAACCACTTTGGTATTTGGTAACACCGTAAGACATATAAATAAAACATTAATTAAATTATTGTTTTCTTATTTATTATGGTTTACTATAGCACCACACATAATTGAATTAACTTGTTAACTTAACAGTACATTTTCGTACATAATAGACTGATTTTTGTAGCTTAGACAAGCATTATTAAAGATTCTATAAAATGGAACAATATAATAATCAAAGGTCTAGCTGATAGTTAAAAAGAAGCGTAACCTTTTACTGATATACCGTGCACATAATTATATTCATTAAATGTTATATATAAATTTCAGTCATATATTCAATCATTTTTCATTAATTTCTAAATTATTTTAAATTTCAACCGTTGTTTTGTTCAAAAGTCTTTACTATGATTTTTCTTTTTATTTTTCCTTTCCATTCAGATTTACAAAAGTTAATAATTCAAAATTATAATTACATTTATAATTAAAAATAAAATGGAAACACGTAAACGATTAATGACCGATTCACCAACACCATCTATTTCAGAATCAACATCAAATACACCAAGTTCTAGTGGTACAACAGCGACAAATAATACAACAATATCTAGTATTAATAATACACCATCATCCGCAACAAGTATATCTACAGCACCAGTTAATAAAAAAAAGCGTGGCCGTCGACCAAAATCAATAATGGATGACGATGATGATAGTAAAGATGATGTTATTAGTGCTATTATGAGTACAGTCGAAAAAATTATAAGTAGTAATGACTCAATGTCAAAATCTGAAGAAAGAGAATTAAAAACTCCAACAAAAAGATCATCAAAAGACAGTTTAAAAACAAATAAAACACATAATAAAACATCAAATAGTAACACAAAAAAACAACAGGGTAATAATTCATTTCAAAAAAATATGTTGAAGGATGATTTAGCCATTAAAGTTGACAGTAAAACTGTAAATAGTGATAGTCCTGCAACAGCAACAGCAACATCATCAACAATAACAACAGGGACAACAACAACAACAACAACAACAGCATCAGTATCAACAACAGCGACAACAACAGCATCATCATCAACATCATCATCATCAACAGCATCAACAACAACAACAACAACAACAACAACAACAACAACAACAGCATCAGCATCAACAACAACACCAGCATCTGCAACAACAGCAGCATCAACAACAACAGCAGCATCTACAACAATACCATTATCTACAACAACAACAATTATAACAACACCAACTAATACCGGCCCAATAAAATTAAAACGAAGTAGAAAATGTTCGTTACAAATATTACAAGAATCACCAAATTCATCAGGTGGTATAACATTAGGTAAAAGAAAATCTAAACCCATAATTATTGATGGCAATAAATCATTACGCCGTCGTAATAGTACTGGCGGTGAAAAAACCGAAATCGAACGTAGACCATCTCAACGTATAATTAAAAATAAAAATAAACAATTTTTACGTAGTGGAACGGTACGACCGCAAGACTCAAAAAAAACAAAACATTTGAAAAATTTATCTATATATAAAAAAGACTCTAAAAAAAAATTAAATAAGACTGACACAAATAAAGAATCTAAAAAAGTTCCAAAATTAGAAAAACTAAATGATTCAACAGCATCCGATTCTGAGTTATTAAAATTGTCACGAAGTCAATCGGTAGATACAATGTCTAAGTGTTCAGATATGAC